>JALPQI010004557.1:0-73452 GCA_025490895.1 Thaumatotibia leucotreta
TAGAAAAAAAAATTTTAGTTGTATATAAGCGTGTGGGGTATTAATAGAAAGGTCTTTGAAAATGATATGAAGGTTTATAAATCTCATTTTTAGTTAAGCAAATCGTTTTCGAGATATCAACTCTCAAAGTCTGAAAAATGTGTCCCCCCCCCCCTCTATTTTTTAAACTACGCGATACAAAATTCTAAAAAAAATATATGTCATGCACATTAATAAACTCTATCAACGATTTTTGGTTTGAATAAATTATCTCCTATAGTTTTTGAGGCAGGTTGATTTAACTGTATTTTTTTAATAATAAATAGATAATGGTACGGAACCCTTCGCGCGCGAGTCCGACTCGCACTTGGCCGGTTTTTTTGTTGCTATTTCAATTTCAGTATTCACAATACAAGTTCTCCCGAACCCCTTCCAAATCTAATTGTCCAAGCTCTTTTTAGGGTTCCGTAGCTAAAATGGCAAAAACGGAACCCTTATAGTTTCGCCATGTATGTCTGTCCGTCTGTCCGCAGCATAGCTTAGAGCCCTCAGTGGCCGTTAGTACTAGAAATCTGCAATTTGGTATAGGTATTCACATGTACAAAAATCATGAATATGGGCTTATAGAATACTTCAAAATAAAACTATTTCGAACATAATCAGGCCAGCCGTTTTTTAATAACTACGGAACCCTACTGCTTCTGCAGAAGTGACCAATATTTCTAGTCAATCTCCACGTTTTTTTTTTAAATATACCCCTGCCTTGGGCGCAGTTACTCTGTGAAAGGAAATATGTCACATATTGTATGAATTTCTATAGGTCTTTAATCAAATATTTAATCCCATAAAATTCTTAGTCTCTTTGGCATAGTTACAGGTATGCAGCGAAATCAGCGCCAAAAACGAATAAGGATATTATGCATATGTCAAGGATATCTTAAGGAACACGGGAAAAATTGCCAGATATACACGACGATATATAGATATAGACGACAGTCCCATAATTTAGAAAACTGCACACAAAAAAAAGTTTGGAAAACATAGTTTGGAAGAGGTGGGTCAAAATTCTTTTCGTTATCTTGTTTCATACTACTCTGTCACGCTTTTAGTTACTGTTTCGACTCAGTATATAAAAAAAATCCGATGCACTTGTATTTCTATTTCACACTAGATTTTAATCCTTACATCAGAAATTGAAAACAAAAAATCATATCATACAAAAATCACCACTGCGTCACGTTTTTAGGGACACAAAATAAGACAACGAAAAGAACTTTTTCTCAAACATGCAATGAAATGTTGTAGTTAAGTGCCTAAAAAGTGGCCGGGAAGTAGCTCGTTGCCGGCCTAGACCGGCAAGTACCTCTTTTTTAATTTTCATTTGACATAAGGTTGTGACCTGGCATCTTGGCTTTTAGCCAATAATTATCTATAAGTAATATTAGTATAAAAAAAATGATTGGCAAATTTTTGCAGTTATAATTAGGTATTTAAATTATATAATTTAAAATAAATGTATAATACCTACTCAAAATAATATTTAAAAAACAGTATATACGGCGCGATCCTTCGGCCCCGATCACTGCATGCGATTAATTGGACCCAACCGACCGCGGCGTCTAATACCGCTTTTTTAAATAAAAAATTCGCAACTTTCAAAAAGTCTTAAAAAAAAAATGAGGTGTCCGTGTCGTATTTGACTTTTGTTGTGTTTCAAAGACTTAGTTATGTAGTTGACTTATAATTTCTTAGAAAGAAGATACATTTTTTTTTCATTTCATTGCATGTTTGAGAAAAGCATTATACATACCTCGGCCATGAAGTGACGGGTTGCCGTATTCATATTATATTCGGCCGGCAACCAGTCACTTGCCGGCCTCGGTAGTAATGTACTATTACCCAGGTTTCGAAGAAGCTGTACTGTGTTTAAGTGCTGACAATATAAAACAACCGGCCCAGAGCATATCGGGCCGTGCTCAGTATAGGCTTCCGTAGTTGTTCAAAACGGCTGGGCCGATTATGTTCGAAATAATATTTTGAATTATTTTATAAGCCCATGTGATTCATGATTTTTTCCATATTTTTTGTACTCACGGAACAAAAATTAGAGGGGGGCCTCTAACACACAACTTTTTTTTCTTTTGGAGTGTTTAGCTCCAAAAATATAGACACAATTTTTTTTGTCACCCTTACTCTTCAACGACCTATGCAACGATACCCCACACTATATGATTATACAGCAACATTAAAATACTTTATCTACAGGAATATCATAATTTCCCTGTTATGTATTCAGAAGCGGTAATGTAATGACCTATATTAAGAGACCGGTGTCTGTGGCTGTATCATAATGTTAACATTAAAGTACAGGCAGAGTACAGTGCATCATAATGTTGACATTAAAGTATCGTCGTCATGATATTAATTTTAACATTATGAAGTCAACTTCTTTTTGTTGTTTTTTTTTTCAATAAATATTTATTGTAGGATATCCTTACTCAAATTGAGTGATTTCAACTGATTTGAATTTTTATATTTAGAGGTAATTACTTAGTGGATATCAATGAAAATAAAGGTAAATTGTCATTCTAAACTAATGATATGGATGTAGATAAAGTTATGTATGTGACTGTACATAATTAGGCATTAAACACTCGTGTGATCTTATTATGAAACTCGCCTACGGCTCGTTTCATAAAACCACACTCATGTTTAATGCCTCTTATTATGCGCCAGCCACATAAATAACTAATCCCCACTTTAGGTGTAGGGGAGGTACCCGATTTTTTTTATATTTTATTCTGCCACTTTGTTGACGTGATTACTAAGTATACCTGTACCAAATTGCAAATTTCTAGTGCTAACGGCCTATGAGCTATGTTGCGGACAGACAGACGAACAGACGGACATGGCTCAGATTGCGAAACTATAGGGGTTCCTAGTTTATCTCGTGAAACACGTTCTTAGATTTATTTTTACGTTAATACTAATAAATAGCAATCATTTTAACTTGAGGCGTACCTACTATAGGTTTAGGTTTTTAAGTTGGTGATAAAACCAAGACTGTGTTCTAAAAGTGAGGGATTATAAAATAATGAAAGTTTTTAGGTTTGCTTACTTTTTTTGTTTTTCCTGACGAACGGTATAGTGGCGGTAACGGTACAGAGATCCTATGAATTATCACCATATTCAATCGCAGGATATGTAATATGTATCTAGTAGCAGGATATACTGTGGACGCATTGTTAGACTGTGGTGTATTTTTTCTACAAAAAGTGACGTAGACTTAATTATTTTTATAAAGGACCCTGCAGCAAACGAGAAAAAAGTGGTTTCAGTCAGTTTGTTTCAGAAAGTATAAGCTTCAAGAAAGTTGTGACCCTAAAAAATAATCAGGGGACTTAAATCTACATCATACTAAACTTTCATGTGATTTGGCTGAAACTACTTTTTTTCCATGTTTGCTGCGGGGTACCTAGATTCGGAGCTATTTTCAACCGACTTCAAAAAAGGAGGAGTTCTCAATTCGACTGTGTTTCTTTTTGTTTGTTACCTCATACATAAGTTATGAGTCATAACTTTCGACTAGGTGAACGATTTTGATGTTTTTTTTTTATTTGAAAGCTCCATTGGTTCCATTTTAATTTGGTCCAGTTTTGGCAATGGCATCCATGATAAAACCACATAAATCTTAAATTTGTATTAACCATGTGGCTCGGCAAATGGACAAATAACTCGATACCACGTCAACCGATTTCGATAATTCTCTTTTTAGCCGACTTCAGAATAAACCGAGATGGTCCTCTTGGCACCAAGTCGGGTTCTGGTGATGGGATCTTGGAGAAATCGCTTGAAGCCTGTTGTTTTTACATTTTTTATTTGGTGATTATTATGATGCCGGGTCAAGATTCTTTTCGTTGTCTTGTTTCATACCACTTCGACTCAGACATATTCAGACTATCTCGACTCAGTATAAAAAAAACCGCTGCACTTGTATTTCTTTTTCACGCTAGATTTTAATCCATATTCCATACATCAGAAATTGAAAACAATTCATCATCTCATACAAAAGTCACCACTGCATCACGTTTTTTAGGGACAAAAATTAAGACAACGAAAAGAATTTTGACCCTGCCATGTTCCCAAGTTTTATTTCTCGCACTGTACCAGCTAAAACAACATCACCAATCTCAAAATTTCTACGATTAGGTGGCGGTTCGAAACTATTTTGTTTCACCGGCGGTAGGATCAAATCGAGCCAAGTTCTTAATTTTCTTCCAAACATTCACTTGGCCGGAGTTTCGCCCGTGGTGCAGTGAATTGTATTTCTGTATTCAAATAAGTACCCTCATAACTTATCGTGTACTAAAACTAATTTTAAATTTTCTATCAAGCCAAAGTGTGTCCAATGACGTAGCTGTGTAGGTAACAGGTATCCTACATAAGTATCTATGTTTTTTTTTTATAAAATCATCTATATGCACGCCTTTCTTATAACTTCGTCGTTCTAGTTTATTTCTTACAATATGGGTTGCCACCACTCGATCTATAGTGAATATCAATATACGCTCGGCCCTCGCTTGTACCAACATTCCAGTACGAGCCCGATGCATGGAAAGTAAGTTCCGCAAACTTCAACATTTGCTCACAAGGTTTCATTACATCGACACCCTCTTTTTCATAACGTCTCCTAACTTAGGAAGCCAGTAAATATTATTTGTCCCTATCGGTCTTAAAGAATATTGATACAACCAAAAGGGACAAACCATCCTTAACAGCTTGCTCAGTTAGGAGACGTTTATGAATAATTGGGTTAAAGTCGCTCCAAGCAGTTCCACAGTCCACAACGCGAATAGGTACGTAATGGATATCAAATTCAATAACGATTAATCAGGGCATGAAGATTTATTTATTACATTGTGCATTCTGACATTACCTATGTACAACTTTTTCAAGATTTAAAAAACTGGACGAAATAAGGGACATAAGTCAAGCAGCACAAGTTCAAAGTATAATGGAGGAAAGTTAAAAAGGGTGTAGGATTATGAACTGTATGGACACGGTCCATCACGGACCTTGTAGGCTTTGCCCTCCGTCTTGCAGGTCATTACGCACGTGCCGGGGTAAGTGTTGCCATCGCTGCCGCAGATCGGACCTTTAGGGTCAGGCGGGCAGCCGCACAGCCGAAGCCCGAAGGCGCTCAACACCAGCCCCAATAAAGCAACTGAGGACAAATTTAGAGTTATTAAAATTTTAAATTATGTAATGAACTAATGCGACTATGAACCTTTTTAACGCTAACTTCTAAAGGTTTCGAGCGCTATCGTGCCTACCACGTTGTCAAAGCAATTGTCCTGCTGACAGAATAACTTATGCGGAATGAAATCTGGACAAAGTTACATGTCATATTAAATAAATAGTAACATTATTATTTACTTAAACATTCATCTCTCTTTATTTCAATTTTAACAAGGATTCATGCAAGATAAAAACTACTGGAATCTGAAGTGTGTAACTTCAGTTTTATGGTACTTTATCCATTGATGTCGAAAAAACAGATGTTAGCATTTTTCTTGCTTCTAATTGTATCTTCTGTCGGAAAACATTAAAGGGTTTTTTTTTAATTAATTTTGTTGTTGTATTTGATTATTTGTCCTTCTGAGCTCTCTGCTCGATTTTGTGATTCGGTCTAACGTAATATTTATTGGAAAGAAAAATAATGCGAAATTATTATAAAAAAGTGTTTAAAAGTTTGCCTAGTTACTTCTAAAAATTCAGAATTATCGTCGATTTTGGTCATAGTGAAAACACATGCAGTTTCGCGACATTGTTCTACTTGATTGGCCATAATGCCATAAGGCCGCTCTAATGATTGCTTTCGTTAGAGTGACAGAGACAAATCCTCGAAATTCACAAATTTCGAAGTTTGCTTGTAGTAGGCCTGTGTGGCACCGTTTGACTGCGCAGCGGTTTGACATCTAGAAGGCAGTGTTGACAGTTTATGAAATAAAATAACGTATGAGAGCAACGCCTTAAATAATTAACTGATATGGTGATATGCCATGACGTGTAAAGATTTTCCTCAAAAAAGCGAAGCCACAATAAAGCATTCCGATTATTTAAGATCGTAAAGGTACCATTAATTAATATAGATCACGGAAGAATGAAATAAAGAAAAATATTATTAATATTTTAGTCTTTAGTAGTTATACATTAAGGGGTGTACCTACCGAAACTGTAAATTTCAAATGTAAAATTTGGGTCTACGATTATATAGTTTTTAGCTATAATTTCTGGCTTTAGATATATCGGAGGCCTTAAATTAGCTTATTGTACTATTTGTGTCACTAATGCGTATCTAGTACCTACTCCCAGTACAGCTTCTTCGAAACCTTCCAAACATTTTTATCTTTTTTTATGTGCAACCTTCTAAATTATGGGACCGTCGTCAATATAACTGACCAATCTGATCATTCTTCCCGTCTTTCTTAAGACATCCTTGACTTATGTATACTATTTTTACTACTTTCTGGCGCTGATTTCGCTTCATAATAACTATATGCCAGAAAGACTAAGAAGTGTATAGCATGAAATAATTGATTAAAGTGAAGAGCCATAGAAAATCTACATAATATATGACAGAGTTCCTCTCATAGAGCATTATTGCGCCCAAAGCAATGGTATATTAAAAAACGTGGAGATTCACCGAGAAATATCGGTCACTTCTGCTGCTGCTTCTGAAATTGCACTAGTAACAATAAAGGATCAAAGTTAGATAATTTAAGACCTCTTCGTTAATCACTAAAGCTAAAAATCGGTACACACCTTATCCTATTGCTGTACTATTTCCTCTCATGTATTACAGAGATAGTGCATCATAGTCCCTAGTGTCCCTACGCCGCGCTGGCTAATAATTCATCAAATAAGTAATATATTAATACGTGTACATATATACAAATAATCGAAGCTGGTTGAAGTTTTAACTTACAAATAATGAGAGCCAGTTTCATCTTGGGAGTCGGTTGTGTTATGTGGCAAGTTGTCAAGTGTTCGCATTTATATAGCAAGGTTTATGGGCGTGATGAATGATAAGTAATTATATACTACCTACTGTTTAGTTTCAGAACAATACGTCAAAGATTTAAGAAATATAAGCTTATATGTTAACTTAAATTTATAGATTTTTAATTAATCAATGCAATTCCATGGAAATATTATATTCTGACAAGACTTCAACTGGCCGCCTTTTGTACACTCATATTCTCCAATTAATTAAATTAAGAGAAGGGAAGAGGTTTTTAAGGCACATTTGAATCTCACCAAAGGCAGTAGATATTTTTAGGGTTCCGTAGAAAATTAGGAACCCTTAATAGTTTCGTCATATCCGTCCGTCTGTCCGCAGCATAGCATAGCTCAGGGGGCGTTATTACTAGAAATTTGCAATTTGGTATATTAATCAAGCCGACAGAGTGGTACAATAAAATGTAGAAATAAAAGGTTCGCTTCATTGGCAGAAATTAGAAAATTAAAAAACTTCCTATTTTCAGCAAGTGTTTTCACTTAAGAATTGTTTAGATAGCCAATATCGAAAAAGTTGTAGCCGGTATGGAAAATATTTCTTTCTACAATTCCCAACTGTCGATGATTAGGGCTTCCGTTTAGCTTCCGGCCAATTACTTCATCAATTCTCATGTTTATTAACCTATGCTATACATTTGTTTAGATAATCTACATAGCACCAATGAAAGCGCTAGCGTCCGAAATGACGGCAAGTTTCGGGAAACGTCTACGCGGCTTGGGGATTGCGGTTCGCGAATTGACTGGTGACATGAAGCTGACGAAGACTGAGGTGCAGCAGACACAAATGATCGTTACTACCCCGGAGAAATGGGATGTCGTCACTAGGAAGGGAGCCAGTACGTATAAACACATGAATTAGTCAATGGATATTGCTTGGATTGATGAGCATTCCAAGACCTGTTCCGCATGAGACGCGTGTGTATTTTTTTAGTTTTCTGAATTACCGTTTATGTAATATAAAAGTGAGCACTACTTAATTAATTTTGTCCTAAGAAAATATTATTTGAGTTAGGTACAGTCGAGTGCATTAATATATAGATAGACACATTTGTAAGGGATCAGTATGGAGAAGTGTATATATATTAATGCCCTTGACTGTACATTATAAAGAAAATCCCCGTGCGAGGTGATACTTTCAAAAGTTTATGACGAATATAAAAGGCTGCGTTCAATTTTATACAGTTTACGAAAACTTGACTCTGCTGCATTTTATTCTTTATTGCGTCCCTACGAAAGTCCCTAAAACTGAAAAAGCTCATATGTGGCTAGCCATATTTATGTCAGTTACAATTTATACAATTCTAATAAAAAGTTTCTTAAATTCAAAATAAAATACATATTTTTTACATCATGCAGTATTTTCCGCTCTAACCAGATCGAATCAAATTAGTTATTTGCAATAAATCATACTACAATGCATGCAAATACAGTTATAAAAATGCCACACAAGATATTCAATAAAAAATATAATAAATCAAGCACATCAAATACAATGATTTACAGATTAGATCATGGCATCAATGATCACAGTTATAATTTCAGTGTCAATACGTTACAGATGTCAGGTATTAAGAACTACGATTATTATTTTCCTAGGTTAGGTTAGGTCTATAAAATGATTATGCAATTTTTTTTACGTACTGAATCGATCGATGGGGTATATTGTGAATATCAAATATCTATGTGGTAATCTATAAGGGAAGGATACATTAAATCAATACAAAAGACGGATTTAAGAATTAAAGTTTTGACACGCGTACTTACTCCCTAAGTAAATTAATATGTAACTCCCTAAGGGCCTTATCACACTTGCGATTTGAAAGCGAAGCGTGTTCGTCGCGTGTCCGTAACCAATTCGCCGCGAGTGCGTCGCGATTTTGCCGCGAGTGCGTCGCGATTTTGCCGCGATCGCGTAACGAATACGCTGCGCAGCCTTCAGTAAATCTGAGTCTTAGACAATCACTTACATAATGGAAAACTCTTTACGCTTTTCTTTATTTAATTTAATTTACAGAATGCATCAACCCTATTAAAATAAGTTATTATTATTTTAGCTGATACCGAGCTAGCGTCCATAGTAAAGTTGCTAATCATCGACGAGGTACATCTACTCCACGGTGACAGAGGGCCAATAGTCGAAGCAATCGTTGCGAGGACACTCCGCCAAGTCGAGTCCAGTCAGAACATGATACGGATAGTTGGGCTTTCGGCGACGCTACCTAACTACTTGGACGTTGCCCGGTAAGCTGATACTTTTTTTAATATAGCTGCTCAAAAAGTACTCGTTTTTTGGCTGTTTTGCGTGCCAAAAGTTGTATTCTACGAACTAAGGCCTAAAAAACTTTTGTTGCATTCTACGACTGCTTAGCGAAGTGTTTGTTTAGTTTTTTAAGGCAGAATAAAACACTAACCCGCTATTAATTAATAAATACTAAATATATAGTTAAATTTCCATTTTATTAATTACTTTTTAGTAATACTAATTCCAATTTATTACATTATTTGAATTTTAAAAAAATGATAATTAATATAATTATGTGAAACGAATGGAACGGAACGTCTGTCTCAGGAGAGCCGTTTTTCCTAACTTCAAGCAATCATGTTCGAATACATACTCTGCAGATTGAAACAACGATTTCGGCCATAATGCTTTTATTTCTCTCTCATCTTACGCTAACCTAATCCTATGTATATCTTTCATTTAATCATTCATTCATCTCTTTCCGTCAACTGCACACAAGCTGTCCCTACAAGTTTACTATGTTCTGTATGTAGACATTTATAGTTTCATACGTCACTTTCCAGACCGTAGCCACGATTACTGATGATAAACGGCCAACCGTCTTAAGACATCAAGGTTTTTTTCGAGCTAATTACTCGTACATGGGTACATTCAGACCAAACGAGCATTCGCTATTCTAACCCCCTACTCTACGAAATTCGATCGTTACTCAAAACGTGATTCGTTAATTTCGTAGAGTGGGGGATAGAATAGCGAATGCTCGTTTGGTCTGAATGCACCTTTAAACATAGCTATACCCAAATCTTGGGTTCTGCATAACATAAAGTTAATTGTTAATAAGAATAACGCACATAAATACAGAATTATTGTGTATGCTGAGGGAATATAAAAAATCAACACGTCTATCTATACTAATCTAATGACAATTCTATGTAACTAATAATCGTAATATATTACATTAACTTTATTGTTTCCTTGTACTGGATTGTATTTAATATTATATCGATATTGAATGGTATGATTTTCCGCTCTTAAGTGTAGGTTTATGGATCGTCACGTAGCGTTACGTTTTGCTGATTATTAATTGTCACGTAAAAGTATATTCGGTTTGAGAGTTCCGTATGAATTTGTACAAGTTGTTTGATATCTGTCGGGCGCAGAACTATATTATTTTAATAAGACTTCCTAAAAAAAAACAAATAGGGGAAAGAATGACCTTTTGTCGATTTGAAACCACGATGCGAATGTACCAATTCGACATTTTATTTATTTATGCAAACCTTTTTATTCTTTAATAATACAGGATTCTTTCAAAACATACAATCCATTTTAACCCCCTGATTCGTAAACGTGTCCTAACTTACAAGCCGCTATGTATTGTTTGTCCCTTTCAGTATTATCAATATGTCAATAAGACCAAAAGGGACAAACAATACTTAGCGGCTTGCTTACGAGTTGTTTGTGAATGATGGTGTAAGTTTACAGTCAAAACAAAATTGTTTTGTGTTCAGGTTTTTGCGTGTGAACCCGAACATTGGGCTGTTTTTCTTCGACTCCCGGTTCCGGCCGGTGCCGCTGGAGCAGCAATTCGTGGGCGTGAAGGAGGTCGGCAGCGGGGGTGGGGCGCATCTTAGACAGGTACCTTCTATCCCACTAGTCTCTTTACCCTCGCTAATTTGCCAAATCAATGAATGTAAACGTATGTATCTTTTCCTATGCAAAATTCTCTTTCCCTAAATTACACCTATTTTATTTTATTTATTTGGGGCATCAACAGCAGTACATGAGTAATTTACAAAAACTGAGTGTACAGTAAACAAAGCCAATAAAAGATGTCCACAAAAATACAATGAACATGCAATAACAAGATATGGCGTGCGCATTTATACTAACTAACATTATCAACAAGTTTCAGTTATAAAGTTTGCATGTACGTGAGTGTATTTGTTGGTGTTGTCATTTCATTTTTATTACCTACGAAAATTACTAATTAACTTTAGTGGACTTCCATTATTTCCAATAACTGAAGTTGTCTCATGTAAAATGAGAATTTATTATTCAGAATGGAATACTATTATAAAAACCTTGAAATAATGAGTAGTATTCTCAGAATTAGGACGATACGGATATTAGTGCTCTTAACTGGCTATTGTTTAGTCGCATAAGTTTATGCCTTTATGCAATGGTATTACGTCAGGCATTGCAAGGTCCTTATATAAAATATAACTTAACCCTTTATATGGCAGAGGGAATATTATTTCCCACCATGTTTTAACATTATGTCAAATTGGCAAGAGAACAATTTTGCGCGTTTCTGACTGTCTGTCTGCCCGTCAAAGGGTTAAGAGTATGAAAAATTCTAGGCTACTGTCACAAAAATGTGTCAAATAAATAACCTTGAAATGTATAATTTAAAGTCCAACGGCTTGGGACGCATACGGAACAAGGCAAACGAAGGGATAATTTGAATGTACTCTATTGTAAAATAAAATTAAAAACTCGTTAACGTTACTTTACCTTATATTTATTATACATAAACTGTGTTTTGAAACCTATGGCCTATATCACAAAACTTTACAAGCGTACAATTCTGCAAAATTGTATAAATTCCCATACAAAAAGTTGACAATTTTGTAGAATTGTACGCTTGTAAAGTTTTGTGGTATAGGGGCCTAATCTCATTATACTGTCATCAGATACAAATAATGAACGACATATGCTACGATAAAGCGGCTGATATGGTCCAGAAAGGTCATCAAGTAATGGTGTTCGTCCACGCTCGGAACGCCACACACACCACTGCCATGATTCTCAAAGAACTAGCTCAGAAGAAGGGCCACCTGAAACATTTCGAGCCTGAAGACTCGGGAGGATTCTTAAAGGCGAAAAAAGCTATTAGTATCAGCCCCAATAAGGTGTTGAGCGAGTTATTCGCGGCTGGGTTCGCATGCCATCACGCCGGCATGCTGCGCAGTGATAGGTATGTCTTACAGTCCTCGCCATTTTAGTTTTGATTAACTATTCATCATCATCATCATCAGCCTATGATAGTCCACTGCTGGACCTAAGCCTCTCATATTAACTATGCGTATAGACGCAGACGCATTAGGAGGTAAATGCCTATAATCGCCACGCTGGGCAAGCGGATTGGCGATCGCAGTAATGTGTCCACTATGATGACGCTGCTGCCCATCATCAATCTTTTGTCAAATAATGGTCAGTGACACTTCAATCCCTTAGTCGAGTTGGGGTAGTGACAAATGTATTCTTACTGCCGTCACCACACGGCCACTAACTATTACCAATTGCGAAAATAAGTCATTATTTGGCCTTACTAACATGAAGTTATAAAGTATAAGATTGTTTCATTTGTTTGAATGATAAGTATAACCGAACACTTTTTTTTAAAGGAACATGGTGGAGAGATATTTTTCTGAAGGCTATATTAAGGTGCTCGTGTGCACTTCTACTCTAGCATGGGGTGTAAACTTGCCCGCACATGCGGTTATCATAAGGGTAAGTCAACTTATCAAATTTAATTAATTTTGAAGAAAACTAGTATCAGTGGACAGTAGGCTTAGTGCATGATTGGTGCAACAATATGTCCCGCGAGATAGACTATCCGTCTATCTTTTATTAATATAGTTAGTATTAGTAAAAGTCAGGAAGTATGTTTCGCGGCGACATACTGTCGCACCAATCTCTAACACATGATTGGTGCGAGATTATATTACGCTACAGATGTAGTGAACAATCTTGTCCTTCGTATTTTCACGGGAACGTCCGAATTTATTTTTCTGTCTCAATTATCTTCAGTGCAATGGACACTGTAGCAATTGACAATTCTATAGCAAGAATTCGGACGTTTCTGTGAAAAGCCGAATGAAAGGATTAATGATAATTGAGTGTTAAGGGCTTAAAAAAATAAATAGGGGGGTAAATTTTACGTAATTTTGTTATGTTACGAAGTTACCCATATAGTTTGTATGACTAACTTTCAATGAAAGCCATCGTGATTTTTGTTTTCATGAAGCCCGAAAAAAGTAATGTCTTTACCGCACTAATAAGAAAGAGTGATAGAGAGACAAAACTACGTTACGTTAATGAGCGTTAGCGACTAGCAACTTGGCTACGCGCTCTAACGCATTATTTAACCCGACGGGAGTGTGGCAGGGTATCTCATACCCTGCGTTTGACTTATGTCAATATATTTAGAGTTTATTTTTGTTTAACTTTTTTTCACCACACTCTCGCCGGGTTAAAAAACGCAGTGTAGCGAAAGACTAAATCTAATCTCATTATTACGTCGTATATTCTATGGCGAATCAATTGGGATAAAGTTGCGATAGTTGGCTGATAAAATTACATACCTATTGCCATTGATTGTTTAATTAAATTAACTGGACTGGAATAAACGTAAAAAATATGCTTCGACCTTTACAATATGCGCCGTAGTACTACGCAATAAGAATCGTGTCTACATACTTTTGTGGAAAAAATTAAAAAACTATGGCATTAAATTTATTCATTTGTATTATTTGCATTACCTATTTATAGAAGAACAGCTGTAGCTAATGTCTGGCTAATGTTTTTTACAGGGTACGGAAATCTACGATCAAAGTCATGGCACATTCGTCGACCTAAGCATACTGGACGTGCTACAAATCTTCGGCCGCGCCGGCAGACCGCAATTCGATAAGTCTGGCACTGGCATTATTATTACCACACACGACAAACTCACGCATTACCTCAAGTCGATGACAAATCAGTTCCCAATAGAGAGCAACTTCATCAATTTGTTGGCCGATAATTTGAATGCTGAGGTGAGTAACCAGCTAGACGCTTAGATAGTTTGAAAAAGACTATCAATTGGATGCAGTTTTGCAATAATGCGTCAACCCACATCCATTTTGCAATAAAATGTCAACTTTAATTAGTAATTCATAGAATTGAGTTTTAATTGACAAATTGATGTGGGTTGACACATTATTGCAAAATAGCATCCAATTATGCTTATCATACTTAGTCTATGATATATAACTGTAGACTTCTGTAAGCTTAGCACAGAATTAGTGCGACAATATGTCGCCGCGAGATAGACTATCTATCCTTCTTTTATTCACATAGTTGGTAAAAGATGGAAAATCTATCTCGCGGCGACATACTGACATACCAATCATGTGCTAAGCATACTCGAGGTTACAAAGTTGAAGTTATCTTAGACCTAATGAAATATGTAATTTTTAGGTGGCGTTGGGAACTGTTACGAATATAGACGAAGCTGTAGAGTGGTTGAGTTACACGTACTTATTCGTACGCATGAGAATCAATCCACAGGTTTGTAATTCTGTTACCATATTTCAATGCAATATACAATATAGAAAACCATGTATAAATCTTTTTCACGAATGCAATAGGTATATGGGCTAACCTATGGTGATGTTCAAGAAGAACCAATGTTGGAAACCAAACGGAGGCAGCTTATCACAGCGGCGGCCATGACACTCGACAAGACTCATATGATACGGTACAACGAGCGAACTGGCGATCTTAACATTACTGGTAATAATTGTATCACCTAACTAATAATCAGGGGACCTTCTGTCTTTGTAATAAGGTTTAGGAATGATCCCTTAATATTTTAGATTACGCTTTTGTCCGGCAAACCAGTCTGGTCACTAAACAGGCGCGATTATATTTTTTTTTATTCTACTGATGACAATGAATTCCCAAACTATGTATAATTTTGATACACAATGATTTTCTCGTAGTTTTTAATTTCCTCGGTATTGACATTAAATTAGCAGCAGATATAGTTAAACGGGCGAGGTGTCCCATAAAATCGACTTTATCGTTATACGCATGAGAGGGTGTCTCTGGAAATTTAGCCTTTCTTGGGGCGTGAAACATGTGTTTTATATTATTTTCTTTAAAATGAAAACCACGGACTTTTCGACAGATTTGGGTCGAACCGCTAGTCACTACTACATCACGTGCGAGACTATGGAAGTGTTCAACTCTATGGTCCGAAAATCTATGACTCAAGGCTACGTTTTAGAAATGCTGACGAGATGCTCAGATTTCCAACAACTCAAAGTAAGTAATTCATAATTTTATTGCATATAATCATGTGTAACATAAGGTTTTACAGATGGCTTTACAGCTAAAGATCACATGAACCCTGTTAGGGTATTAAGCAAAGTAATTAACTTAAAACTAAATAAGTAGCTACTAAAATAACAGAAGCATTTAAGATAACAGTAATAATTAATTAATCATACATAATTAGTATCCATCCGTGTAAAAATCATGTATCAAACGGTTGTAATGGCACTGCTAAGTTGAAAACACTGCGTTAGTCATATTCTTATTTATTTTAATAGATTAACGTATCTTTACATATGCTTGTAGGTCCGCAAAGAAGAACTTACTGAACTGTGGAACCTCAAGGACCAGTATTGCGAGTTACGCATAGAGGACGCTCCGGAGGACATTCACTGGAAGATCAATATACTGCTTCAGACTTATTTGTCGAGGGGACGCGTCAATGGATCGTCGCTACAGTCCGATTTGAATTATATAAGCCAGGTATCGTGTTCCATTCTTTAATCATTTACACAGGAACATGACTTAATATTGCTTAGATTGAGTCTTAGTTTATCCTCAGCTCTATAGGTCCAGTATTAGCTGACAAACGAAGACGCGGTTTTAACATCGTCCAAAATCTTTCAATTTATCCATGCTCAGTTTTGTTGTCGGCTCGGTATTGTTAAGAAAATCCCGTCCCGACGGTAAAATCTCTAAACTATGCCGTGTGGTGACGGCAGTAAGAATACATTTGTCACCACCCCAACTCCTCCTGCGGGTGTCGTAAGTGTCGACTAAGGGATTGAAGTGTCACTGACCATTATTTGATAAAAGATTGATGATGGGCAGCAGTGTCATCATAGTGGACACATTACTGCGATCGCCAATCCGCTTGCCCAGCGTGGTGATTATGGGCATTTACCTCCTAATGCGTACGCATAGTCAATAGGAGAGGCCTACGTCCAGCAGTGGACTAACATAGGCTGATGATGATGGAAGTATAATTCCCAGGTTTGTGTTTACAAATCATGGTCTTTTCAGAACGCTGTGCGCATAATTCGCGCGCTTTTTGAGATAACGCTGCGAAAGAACAACGCTTACATGGCGGCGCTCTATCTCAAGATGGCGAAGATGCTCGAACTGCAGCAGTGGGACTTCTACAGCGACATGCGGCAGTTCAACTGCTTTCCTAACGAGGTGCTCAAGCACATTGAGTACCCAATGTTGAAGCCCGATCAGATCCGGGACATGGATTGGAAGGAACTCGGTAAGTTTGTTGAAAAGTCTCTCGCTGTTTTCGAGTTGAGAACGAAGAACTTCCCTGTTAGTTGACAGGAACCTGCAATGAACATTTCAGGTTGAATTTCAGAAAAATTTCTTGGTTTCATTATAAATAAGAACGAATGTGTATAAATTGGTTCTTGTCCATTACTGAAGCGGTATTTAACCTTCAACTTTCCTTCTTCTAAATTTTCACACAGTGACTTGAGTATTCGGTACTACCCCGGTCCGATTTGGATTTTAAAGCAGGGCTTCCCAAATAGTGCGTCTCGTCGCTTAGGGGCGTCGTCGGATTATCCTAGTGACGTCGTGACGTCCCATTAGGTACTAATCTTTTTTTTTTGTTTTATATTATTTTCTTTATATCTTATTTTATAATAAAAGATATAAGTATTTATTATCATTTTTGTTATAACTACTTTTCATACTAGGCTAGTACTCAACTAACTACTTTTCATAGTAGGCTAGATTTTTCTGCAACAATCGGAATGCTATTTTGGGGTGTAGCCAAAAAACCCAAATTACAAAGGCGTCACAGCTAAAATTAATATGGGAAGCCCTGTCCTAAACTTTGACTCATGACAATTTCAATATTGTAGCTAGCGCCGCAATTTTAACTTGGACTCTATATTCCAGGTGACCTCATAAGAAACCCGAAAGCCGCCCGGCACCTAAAAAAGTGCGCCGACGAGTTCCCTCTACTTGAGATGGAAGCCAGCTTGCACCCCATTACAAGGACCGTGCTCCGGATTCGACTCACCATTACGCCTAATTTCAAGTAAGACTCTTCTGGGATATTGTATCCAGTGGTTACTAACGCTTTGACCAATATCCTAGACATAGGTTGCAGCTCATCCTGGGCTATAGGCCATCAAACGTTCTGATAAACGTTCTTCACAGGTTTCACTGTCAGTTAAGAAAGTTACTCGTAAACAGCAATTCGGTTATCCACTTTGGTTAAGAAGAATAGGAGATGCCGCTTCTGCAAAGACTACTTCCTTCACGATTACTTGTTGAGATAGATTATATTATATTAGATAGGTTAAGATAGATAAATAGATAAGTTTATTGTATTGCTGTTGCACAAAAATAGTTGAAATGGTTGAGACGGCAAGGGACCGTAGAAAGTTTTACCAGACGATATAAAATAGAAAAAAATCTTTTGTAGGGATTTATTGTAATATTTTTGTTGCAGATGGAACGATAAATATCACGGCAAAGCTCCCGAAGCATTTTGGATATGGGTGGAAGACCCCGACAACGATATTATGTACTACAATGAGTTCTTCCTCATCACAAAGAAACAAGTGAGTAAATCCTTCATAAGTACAGTCCTGCAATTATATAGTACAACGAAGCGTGCATAATCATAACACTCTTTATTGTACTTATTGTACTTAGGTAAAAGTTTTTCCAGCCTGTAAGCAGTTTTTTATCTTTAACGATAATAATAACTGTTCATTTTATATTACACGTAGCGTTAGTGATTAGTTGCTAAATACCTTAATTTCATTTCAGGTAATAACAAATGAACCACAAGAACTAATAATCACAATACCCATCACAGAACCTCTTCCTCCGCAATACTACATTAGAGCAACGTCTGAAAGGTTAGTACATATCTGAATAAAATATAAAGATAAGACTAAGACAAGGTGGGCCCTAAAACTAAAGCAAAAAATTTAACAAGTGATTCCTTAGAGCATTACTACATTAACCCCCTAAATCCCATGTTTTTATTATTTTGCCGATTCGGGTAAAAAATTATCAAAGTCGCTATCTCGAGCTAATGTAACCCTTCACGTGGTTGTAGTGGGTAAGTGAAAGCGTATATGAGTAAAATCGGTGGCTTCCGTGAAAAGCGAAAGGAAAAATATTTAGCATTACATCTGTACTTGACATGCTCACCTCGACATCGTTGTGAAACAGCTTATTTGATATAATTTTTGGTTCTGTCTGGAAGATGTGGGAACATTATTTAAACTAACAACTTTTTACAGATGGCTGGGATCTGAAAGCGTGTTACCTTTGACATTCCAGCATTTGATTCTGCCCGAAACGCATCCACCACACACAGGTACTTTCTTATTGAGTGTGACTAAAGCGATAGACCATTACACGTGTAAGCAAGATTAGAGTGATTCGTTCCATAGGATGGACGTTGTTTATAGTAGGTAATTGCCATGAATCAAATGGATTACGTTTATCATAATTGTTTGTTTACAATCAAATCGTGAAATCAAAAATATCCAAATGGTGAACTAAATATACATGACCTTGGTAATTGATGCAAAAAATATCATGTTTTTGTCCTACATTCTCCTAATCACAATAAGATACTGAATGAGCTCTTAAACAGATCAAATTTTTTTTTAGTCACTGACCATTTATTTATCAAAGATTGATGATGGCCATTGGGCAGCAGCGTCAGTATAGTGGATACACTAGTGCGATCGCCAACCCGCTTCCCCAGCGTGGCGATTATGGGCTTTTACCTCCTAATACGTCCACAGTGCAGTTGTCCAGCAGTGGATATAGGCTGATGATGTGTAAAGTGTGTTTGATTTTATTTATTGTTATAGTATTACACTTATTCATTTCATTCGCAGACTTGCTAGAGCTGCAGCCGCTCCCAGTGACGGCGCTAAACAACCCGTCATACGAGATGCTGTACAACTTCAGTCACTTCAACCCCATTCAAACGCAGATCTTCCACTGTCTGTACCACACGGACAACAATGTGCTTCTGGGCGCGCCCACTGGCTCCGGCAAGACTATCGTCGCTGAAGTGGCCATGTTTAGGGTCTTCAACCAATACCCTGGATGTAAGGTAGGGTTTAACTTTCCTTGAAACGCGGACCAATCACCATTCATACACAGATTTTCTACTCCCTGTAATACATGGACAACAATGTGCTTCTGAGCGCGCCCAACGGCTACGGCATGACGATCGTCGCTGAAGTGGCCATGTTTAGGATCTTCAATCAATACCCTGAATGTAAGGTAGAGTTTTATTTTCCTTGAAACGCGGGCTAATTGCCATTGAGATACAGATTTTCTACTCTCTGTAACACACGCACAACAATGTGCTTTTGAGCGTGCCCTACAGCTCCGGCAAGACGATCGTCGCTGAAGTGGCCATGTTTAGGATCTTCAACCAATACCCTGGATGTAAGGTAGGGTTTAACTTTCCTTGAAACGCGGACCAATCACCATTCAGACACAGATTTTCTACTCTCTGTAACACATGGACAACAATGTGCATCTGAGCGCGCCCAACGGCTACGGCAAGACGATCGTCGCTGAAGTGGCCGTGTTTAGGGTCTTCAACCAATACCCCTACATCTGACTTCTTCAATACCATCCGGACGCAGATCTTCCATTGTCTATACCACACAAAAAACTGTGCTGCTGGTGCTAACCGACTTCGGCAAGACTATAGTTGCCGAAATAGTTGTTTATGGAATCCCAAACGTTCCAAAATCATCTTGGGCGCTCCTGAACGCCCCATTTGAGGACGATTCAAAAAATCCAAGTCTCCTCAAGATACAAGTACCTATAATCAACCTTAATGCTAATGTTACTCGTACCAAGTTTATATCAAATGCGTAAAGCGTGTATGCAAGGCATGCTAAGATAAGATACATAACTTCACTAGTGGCCCAGGTCCCTCTTTGAAGGTCTCTAGCTCCTAGGGGCCGCGCCCAGCGCTATGAAAACACTGATCTTGTATAAAAAATGTGATTTACTCAGTTTTGTATTAATATTAACTTGCTCATAATTGCATTTGTAATGGATAATAAGTCATGATTATGCTTTCTTAAATATAACACTGATGTTTGCAGGTAGTGTACATTGCGCCTCTAAAAGCTCTTGTAAAAGAACGCATCAAAGATTGGAAAATAAGACTGGAAGAAAAATTAGGCA
This sequence comes from Thaumatotibia leucotreta, assembly GCA_025490895.1. Lineage (NCBI taxonomy): Eukaryota > Metazoa > Arthropoda > Insecta > Lepidoptera > Tortricidae > Thaumatotibia > Thaumatotibia leucotreta. The sequence continues at coordinate 20,597 of JALPQI010004557.1, forward strand.
AGAAAGTCGTGGAATTGACAGGTTAGTGTGTATGACAATTATCTTTCCACTTTACAGTGATATTTTATTTCATATACATATTTCTGTTATTAGATGTTTACCCTCTGTAAAAAAACAAAAAAAATGTAAACAAACCTAAGACTTGCATTATTTTATCCAACTTTAGAATGCACGTTTAGAACACAATTTCAGTTTTATCACCAAGTTAAAACCTTAAACCTCGAGTTCTCATACATTTTCAGTTAAAATTCTTGATATTTTATAAGTAAATACTTATAATATAACGTAAAAAAATATCTGCGAAAGTCTTTCACGATACGTGTCGAAGACGTCAAATGCTATAGAAAGTCAGCCATATTTGCTTACATTTTTTTTTTGTTTTTTTTACTGACGAACGGTATAGGTATTCAATCGTTTCCAGGTTATCTTCTATTCTAGGTCATCGTGATGTTTTTTTAAGTAGTCATACTAGTCATGTTTGTTATTTAATTTGTTAATTGTGCAAATAATTTTCCTACCTATAAATGTTTTCAGGTGACGTATCTCCGGATATCCGAGCAATCCGCAGCTCGCACGTGATCGTGACCACCCCCGAGAAATGGGACGGCATCAGCCGCTCGTGGCAGACCAGGAACTATGTGCGGGACGTGGCACTGATAGTCATCGACGAGATACATTTGTTGGGCGAGGACAGGGGGCCGGTGTTGGAGGTTATAGTTTCAAGGTAAGAAGGAATATTTGTCTTATTACATAGACGTATAAATGTGGTTTTTTAGGATTTTTATCCTGGCTAGCAGTATGGGGGTGAATATTTCGCGTTTTTACTTCGTCATTGTTGTTTCTTCAAGTATTATTACAAGAGATGACCTTACGAGTAATGTTGTAAACGTAATACTCGCACGTGATCGTGACCACCTCGGAGAAATGGGACGGCATCAGCCGCTCGTGGCAGACCAGGAACTATGTGCGGGACGTGGCGCTCATAGTCATCGACGAGATACACTTGTTGGGCGAGGACAGGGGGCCGGTGTTGGAGGTTATAGTTTCGAGGTAAGAAGGAATATTTGACTTATTACATAGACGTATAATGTGGTTTTTTAGGATTTTTATCCTGGCTAGCAGTATGGGGGTGAATATTTAGTGTTTTTACTTCGTCATTGTTGTCTCTTCAAGTATTATTACAAGAGAAGACCCTACGAGTAACGTTGTAAACGTAATACTCGCACGTGATCGTGACCACCTCGGAGAAATGGGACGGCATCAGCCAGAGCTCGTGTCAGACCATGAACTATGTGCGGGACGTGGCGCTGATAGTTATCGACGAGATACATTTGTTAGGCGAGGACAGGGGACCGGTGTTGGAGGTTATAGTTTCGAGGTAAGCAGGAATATGTGTCCTTTTTACATAGACGTATAATGTGGGTTTTTAGGATGTTTATCCTGGCTAGCAGTATGGGGGTGAATAATTAGCGTTTTTACTTCGTCATTGTTGTCTCTTCAAGTATTATTACAAGAGAAGACCCTACGAGTAATGTTGTAAACGTAATACTCGCACGTGATCGTGACCACCTCGGAGAAATGGGACGGCATCAGCCGCTCGACCCGCTTGTGGCAGACCAGGATGCTTAGCCAAGTTGCCAATCGCTAACACTTAATCGTCAATCGTAAACGAAAGGCAGCTAACTGTCTTTGTCGCACTAATATAAAAGCGTGACAGAGAGGGAAAACTACGATACGCTACAAAGCGCTAGCGATTGGCAACTTGGCTAAGCACCCAGGAACTATATGCGGGACGTGGCGCTCATAGTTATCGACGAGATACACCTGTTGGGCGAGGACAGGGGGCCGGTGTTGGAGGTTATAGTTTCAAGGTAAAAAGGCATAATGATCTTGGTACACAGAAGTATTATATTAGTTTTCAGAATGTTTATCCTGGCTAGAATTATGTGGGTGAATATTTAGCGTTTTTACGGCGTTTTCATTTCGTCATTGTTGTCTCTTCAAGTACCTATTACAAGAGATGACTCTAAGAGTAATGTTGTAAACGTAATTCAGCACCAATGCCAAGGCTAGCATAATCAATGTTTTTGCTACTCCTCCTTCCGCCGTGGTAATAATCGCGGGAGGACAATGACGAATACGAACGGATGAAACGGAATCGGAGAATGACCCATACTTCTATTTTAACAGCAAAATTACGTCATTTTAGATATTGTGCATTGAAATCAAACTATCGAAAAGATTCACAATGACGTGAAGTTGAGGACGGATGTAATACTAACTAATAGGGCATCGATCCAGTCCACTTAGCTGCTGCAATTGTAATATTGATTGTGTTTTTCTTTGTCTTCTTTAAGACAGCCTCCGTAGCCTAGTTGGTAGTGACCCTGTCTACGAAGCTGGAGGTTCCGGGTTCGAATCTCGGCGAGGGCATTATTTGTGTATTTATTCATCACAAATATTTGTTCTTTGGTCATGGCTGTCTTTGTATTTATGTAAGTATCTATATGTATCTATCTATTATATATATCGTGGCCTGGTACCCACAACACAAGCCTTAATTGAGCTTATCGTGGGACTAGGTTGATTTGTGTAAGATGTCCCAAGAAAAAAAAAAAAAAAAAAATGGAAAAAGTTATAAGTTTTAGTGCATTTACTAATGATACTTATGGCACCTTCGCTTTACGGTTATATTCCGTTATTTCAGGACAAACTTTATCGAATCTCACACGTCGAGAAGACTGCGCATCATCGGGCTCTCCACCGCGCTCGCCAACGCGAAGGACTTGGCGAATTGGTTGAACATCGGCGAAATGGGACTGTACAACTTCAGGCCTTCTGTGCGGCCGGTGCCTTTGGAGGTACAGATGTAGTGCAATATTTTTTTCCTTCGTATTTTTACGGAAACAGCCGAATTTATCTGTCTGTCTCAATTAGCTTCAGTGCAATGGATAGTGTAGTTCATTGTGACAGCAATATGAATTCGGGCGTTTCCGTGAAAAACTGAAGGAAAATAAATATTTCATGTTCACGTTTAACTCTTACATCAATTGAAATTGTTCAAGATATCCGAAAATTAAAGCTCAATTACAATTTACAAAATGTACTATAAAATATACTAGTGCACTCAATTCGCTGAATGAACAAATAACAGTTGAATAATTATTTGCAGGTGCACATATCGGGGCACCCGGGCCGGCACTACTGCCCGCGCATGATGACCATGAACAAGCCGACGTTCCAGGCCATCCGCCAGCACTCGCCCGCCGCGCCCGCGCTGGTCTTCGTCTCCAGTCGGCGGCAGACCAGGTAAGTCACCATAGTGTGCAGGTGCACATATCGGGCCACCCGGGCCGGCACTACTGCCCGCGCATGATGACCATGAACAAGCCGACGTTCCAGGCCATCCGCCAGCACTCGCCCGCCGCGCCCGCGCTGGTCTTCGTCTCCAGTCGGCGGCAGACCAGGTAAGTCACCATTGTGTGCAGCTGCACATATCGGGCCACCCGGGCCGGCACTACTGCCCGCGCATGATGACCATGAACAAGCCGACGTTCCAGGCCATCCGCCAGCACTCGCCCGCCGCGCCCGCGCTGGTCTTCGTCTCCAGTCGGCGGCAGACCAGGTAAGTCACCATAGTGTGCAGGTGCACATATCGGGCCACCCGGGCCGGCACTACTGCCCGCGCATGATGACCATGAACAAGCCGACGTTCCAGGCCATCCGCCAGCACTCGCCCGCCGCGCCCGCGCTGGTCTTCGTCTCCAGTCGGCGGCAGACCAGGTAAGTCACCATAGTGTGCAGGTGCACATATCGGGCCACCCGGGCCGGCACTACTGCCCGCGCATGATGACCATGAACAAGCCGACGTTCCAGGCCATCCGCCAGCACTCGCCCGCCGCGCCCGCGCTGGTCTTCGTCTCCAGTCGGCGGCAGACCAGGTAAGTCACCATAGTGTGCAGGTGCACATATCGGGCCACCCGGGCCGGCACTACTGCCCGCGCATGATGACCATGAACAAGCCGACGTTCCAGGCCATCCGCCAGCACTCGCCCGCCGCGCCCGCGCTGGTCTTCGTCTCCAGTCGGCGGCAGACCAGGTAAGTCACCATAGTGTGCAGGTGCACATATCGGGCCACCCGGGCCGGCACTACTGCCCGCGCATGATGACCATGAACAAGCCGACGTTCCAGGCCATCCGCCAGCACTCGCCCGCCGCGCCCGCGCTGGTCTTCGTCTCCAGTCGGCGGCAGACCAGGTAAGTCACCATAGTGTGCAGGTGCACATATCGGGCCACCCGGGCCGGCACTACTGCCCGCGCATGATGACCATGAACAAGCCGACGTTCCAGGCCATCCGCCAGCACTCGCCCGCCGCGCCCGCGCTGGTCTTCGTCTCCAGTCGGCGGCAGACCAGGTAAGTCACCATAGTGTGCAGGTGCACATATCGGGCCACCCGGGCCGGCACTACTGCCCGCGCATGATGACCATGAACAAGCCGACGTTCCAGGCCATCAATATATATAATAATAGGCCATAATATATAGAGCAAAGAACAGCAACCACAATTTCAATGATTAAATTACATAGTAAATTTTGACGTGTCTTCTCTTCTTCATAGCCCCTTTCAATCTTAAAAAGGTAAGCCCCCTTTACTGTTTGCCACTCAGTTCTATTTTGCGCTCCCTGTACCCATTGCGAACCGGTATTTTTTTTGTTTTTTTACTTGGAGTGACTCCTCCCAAGTTCTCCACTCTCTACAGGACTCTTTTGACGTTTACTACTACATAATATACAGGGTGGTCCAAACCTTGACGTCAAAAATTTTTTTTTAGATTCCTTACGTTATGAGCTATCAGAATATACCCCATGTATGTTAGCCAATTTTTTGTAGTTTTCCAATTTTTTTTTTTTTTTTTGAGAAATTCTGGAATGAAGAAATTTATTAATAAAAAAAAATATTGGGTTTTTAACTAGTTTCTTTTTATAAAAGTATTACTACAAATAAATCATTTACTGACAAAAAAAATTGCGTCCTCACTTTGATACAAGTAGGATAAAAAAATACCAAATTGAAAATTTTTAGCGTAAAATTTATTTGACCGACTACTCCGAAAAATCCTCATCATTAAGTATCACTTTTTTTTGCTTTTACGAAGGCTCAAGCTAGCTAGGACAGTCTTTAGATTACCAAAAATCCTTGGGATATGTCTTATTTTTTTATTTACGTACATTACGAAAATTTTGAATTTCGTATTTTTTATCCTACTTATATCAAAGTGAGGAAGCTAATTTTTTTGTCAGTAAATGCTTCATTTGTAGTAATACTTTTACAAAAAGAAAATATTAAAAAAACCCAATAGTTTTTTTTATCAATAATTTTCTTCATTCCAGAATTCTTCAAAAAATTTTTTCAAAAATTCATAACTCGAAAACTACAAAAAATCGGCTAACATACATGGGGTATATTCTGATAGCCCATGACGTAGGGAACCTAAAAAAAATTTTTTGACGTCAAGGTTTGGACCACCCTGTATAATATACTTGTCATCAATTAGGGCTCTCCTTGAAAGATATCCTTCTAATGAATACTAAATAATTCCCGAAAAGTGCTCAATTAAAATGTTCTGAACTTTTAACAGATTAACAGCACTCGATCTAATCGCGTACCTAGCAGCCGAAGACAACCCGAAACAATGGCTGCACATGCAAGAGTCTGAAATGGAGCAAATCCTGTCGAATATCCGCGAATCCAACCTCAAGTTGACTTTGGCGTTCGGCATCGGAATTCATCACGCGGGCTTGCACGAAAGGGACAGGAATACCGTTGAAGAGTTATTCATCAATCAGAAGATTCAGGTAGGTGCTCTGAAGGAATTTCAGGTGCATGTAATATGTAAATCGTGGTAGCGTACATCATTAATTAAATGGCTTAAACCTTTAGTCCCCTAAATACCTATTAAAAGGGCCCTTGACACCATTTTGAAACAATCAGCGGACCTACCGCAAATTTAGAAATCAGCAAATTTTGAGAATTTGATTTTGTCATTCTAAATACGCCTTCGTTGGAGTGACAAAGACACGTTCGCAGTTATTATTCTATTTTAAAACTACTATAAATTTCTTCTCTTCCTCTATTCTGGAAAAAAGTTTTGGAACGGAAAAAAATTGTTTCTCTCAGAAGGGCTACTGCTAATCACGATCGAATCGTTGCGTTCCTGTCGAATTTACAAGTACGAGAGCGACGCAACCGTTCGTGCCAAAATTATGTTTTACTCAACCCATCTTTTTAAGTCGAATAATGATCGACATGTTTCGCTCCGTATATGAGGAGCCTTCGTTCGTAGTCCGCGGTAGGCCCTTTGGTGTTCTAGCGAGAGCGAGAAGTGATGCGTGCTGCGAGTGTAGGAGTGATGTAGGTTTTACAATTTCGGGAATGATTCAGGTCCTAATCTGCACAGCGACGCTGGCGTGGGGCGTGAACTTCCCCGCGCACCTCGTGGTGATCAAGGGCACGGAGTATTTCGACGGCAAGCAGAAGAGATACGTGGACATGCCCATTACTGATGTGCTGCAGATGATGGGCCGAGCTGGCCGACCGCAGGTCAGTGGAGACTGTCGTCTTCAGACTAAATCGGTCCACTAAGCTGCTAGACGTAGAATCGATGGGAGGTAAATGCCCGTAATCACCACGCTGGACAAACGGATTGTCGATCGTAGTAGTACTCTACTATGGTGAATCAATCAATCTCATAAAAACTAATAAATAGTGGTACCTCATACAATGCTGACGGTAGTAGTATAGTAAAGATCTGGTACAGGCAAAGGTAAGGCGTATTTAAATGGCAAGCAGAAGATATACGTAGACATCCATCACGGAGATGCTTCAGATGATGGGCCGAGCTGACCGCCCACAGGTCTGTGGAAACAGTAGTGGCATAGTAAAGAACAGAGTGCGTAGCCAAGTTGTCAATCGCTAACGCTCAGTAGCATATCGTAGTTTCCTCTCTCTGTTACTCTTTCTTATTAGTGCGACAGTGACAGTTACTTGCCTTCCCCGATTGAGTGTAAGCGATTGGGATCTTCCCCGTGCACCTCTCGGTGATCAAAGGCACGGAGTACTTCGACGGCAAGCAGAAGAGATACATGGACAACTGGACATGCCCGTTACTTATGTGCTGCATATATTCTTACGGTCGGTATACCTCATAAAGTGGAGATGGTAGTGGTATAGTAAAGATCTGGTAGGTGCAAAGGTAAGGTGTACTTCGACGGCAAGCAGAATATATACGTAGATATGCCCATCACGCCCATATATAAACACTAGAAAATCACTACACAGGCACAGGTAGTGTACCTAATAGCAAAATAACGAACTATCATCGGGTAACGTGTTTTAATTTATCAACAGTACGACAACGAAGGTGTAGCAGTCGTGCTAGTCCACGACCAGAAGAAGAACTTCTACAAGAAATTCCTTTACGAGCCGTTCCCCGTGGAGTCCAGCCTGCTCGAAGTGCTCGCCGACCATCTCAACGCTGAAATTGTTGCTGGTAGGCGCATATTTTAGATGGCTTTGCTTATTTCTTGTGACTTAGATGAATATGTTAGCCAAACATTTCCTGTCGTGTAGCTATCTTGGATACATTGCTATACTATCAAAATATTAACTAAATGCTATATTGTGTCTACAATTTTATAGGTATAATGAGGTAAAACCAGGCGCGGATCCAGTACATCGTTGGGGGGGGGGGGGGGGCACTGCCTTATGATATGATAGTATACTTAAAACAGCACCTAGGCATACATAAATCCAGTGTGAGGGGGGGGGGGGGCAAGTGCCACATTGCCCCCCCCCCTGGATCCGCACCTGGGTAAACGGAAATAAACTAGAGCTCCAATCCTTAGATATCCACTAAAGAAGAAAAAAAAAATTGTCGTCCTCTAAATTTTGATCCGTATGTCCAAAAAATATGAAAACTCTAAAATAAAACAATTTCGAACGTAATCGGTCCAGCCATTTTTGGATAACTACGAAATACAACACTGAGCATGGCCCGACATGCTCTTGGCCGATTTTTTTATTTATTTTTTTGGGTCAACAACCAGTACATAAGAAATATTCTAACTTGGTGTACAAGAAACAAAGCCAATAAATTGTATAATGTTTTGTAACTAGCTATGATATTATTTCATTAGCGAACAAACAGGAACATAAGGTGCATTCATCCTTACTTGTCTTATCATGTAAACAAACACTTTTTGAAAACATTATCACAATTTTCTCTGCAATTACACATTAATCATCACGTCAAATGTTGTTGCATACTTAATTAAACTCGCAAAGTATTATAATTACTCAAAAAAGCACTGAAAAATATTATTTCTGTAAAGATTTTCGTCACTAAATGCTGTTACGGTCGGATAACTTTAAAAACATCTGACATTGATGTGACATTGCGATGTCTAGATTGTCTATGTACCATAATGTTGGCATGTCAATATATCGATATAAATACTTAAAGTACAACTCGAGGAAAATGCAATTAAAATAAATTGCAGTAATTTACCAAAATTTATTAGGGTTTCGTAGTAAAAATGGCAACAACGGAACCCATAGTTATAGTTTCGCTATGTCCGCCGTCTTTCCGCAGCATACTTAGCTCAGTGGCCGTTAATACTATAAATCTGAAATTTGGTACAGGTATACATATTGATCATGCCAACAAAGTGATACAATAAAAAGTAAAAAAAAAAAATTTCGGGTACCTCCCCCCCCAATTGGTGATGTCGGGTGATTTTTTTATTTGCTGTAATCGTATAGTGTGGGGTATCATTGAATAGGTCTCTTAAAAAGAAAAAGGGGCTTTTAAGAAAGTTTTTTTCTAAAGTCAATATTTTCGGAGATAATCGCTCCAGATGAAAAAAAAATTGTCCCCCCCCCCTCTAACTTTTGATCCAAAGGTCCAAAAAAAATCATGAATAGCGGGCTGGCATAAAACTATTTCGAACATAATCGGCCCAGCCGTTTTTGAATAACTACGAAACCCTACACTGAGCATGGCCCGACATGCTCTTGGCCGGTTTTTGTAATTGATTTCAATATTTATTTTATTTATTGCTTAGTTGTCTATTAAATATTGAATAAAATCTTCACGTCAAACGTCATTCGTTTCGCTACTTCGCTTCACGTTGTTCGTTACGGGTGCACTTCATGTGATTTTTCTCATGACTAGTGGCGCCTGGCGCCTTCGTTGGAGCGACAGAGAAAAATCCTCGAAATTTAACCATAGTTTTTGATATAATCTTATACGAATTAATTCTCTTCCTGACAGACGATGTAAAATCGATAATCCTCTATTTACGTACCTAAGCAGTGAAATTATCGCTGACATTTCATTATATCGACATTTCTAATCACTAGTGATTGTCTTTTGATCATCGTTGACGTTTTGTTTGTTTTACTTGGTCTGTGGTTTGTTTACATGATAAGACAAGTAAGAATGAATACACTGTACTGTGGCATATTTGTCAGCTATACTTTATTGTTTTCTATTATATATTTCGTTTTTAAATGTCATACAGGCACCGTTCAATCGAAGCAGGACATCCTCGACTACCTGACGTGGACGTATTTCTTCCGTCGCCTGCTCAAAAACCCGTCGTACTACAACTTGGAAAGCTTGGAACCCCAGGACATCAACTATTATTTATCAAATCTGGTGCAGACTTCACTTGATGCCCTCAGCAGTGCCAATTGTGTGGAGATCGAAGAGGTACAATTTATGACCGAGTCTCACCAATTACACTAAACTTGATAGGCTGATTAATATTACCCAGCAGATTACTATAAAACTTTCCATACTATTACATTTTAGCGAATGATTTAACGCCAACTCCTGACAGATAGCTTGGTGCAACTACACTAATATTCAATATTCTCTATGGGTGCAATCTATCTATTGCAATCAATCAATGTGAAGCATATTTTCCTCTATTCGTAGTCAACGGATTTTGGCCGGTAGTTCAAAGTCAGTTTGAACCAATGATAAGCATAATTTTAACCCTTCGTGTGTCTAAGCACTGATCAGTAACGAGGAAACTATTAGAAAAAAAATTTCGCGACACACGAGGGGTTAATTTTAATATTTCATCCAGCGTGCCAATACAAACACCACGCAGATCAGAGCTTGTATTTAGCTTAGATTAGAATAGGACTCATTTTTACATCATAAAACCCAAATTTACCCTTGTCTTATTTATCAGACCAGCGCGGTGAGCTGGTTATTCATTGTCTGATATATCAGATTACCACGGTTAAAAGGTTAATAGTAAGAATATAATTTAGTGTGACACCTAACCTGTTTTCTTTATCCTCCTAAGTCCCAAGTGCCTTCTAAAAGAACAAAATGGCGTTCATCATTAAGTCCTGGGTAATAAAATTTTAAAGGTCGTTCGATCACAATGTAAACATTAATTCTATAACGTCAGGACTTAACAATGGTCGCCATATTTTGTTTTTTAAAACGCCACTTCGGTCTTTCTGACTAAAAATATTTTAAAAGGCCCGGGTCTTAGGACGTTATATCCCTAGCCATGATTAGATTGACAAAGCAGTGGCACTATGTTTTATTTTTTATTCGACAGGACCAACGTACACTCCACACGACGTGGATGGGCCGCATCGCTTCGTACTATTACTTGTCGCACAAAACCATGGCTCACTTCAGCCGCACGCTCCACGGCGACTTGGACTTTGACACTTTGCTGCGGGTCCTCAGTGATTGTGAAGAGTACGCCACTCTGCCTGTGAGACATAATGAAGATATACTTAATGGGTATGTTTTTTTTATCATGTATGTATTTAGATTGGCTCAGGACCGAGATGAGTGCCGTACTAGAAGAGAGGCCTATGCTCAGCAGTGGGCGATAAATGGCTGAAATGATGATGTATGTATTTTCAAAAAGATGCACTCTATTGCCTCCTACTATTAGGGAACATACCCATGGTGGTTCCCATGGTGGAACATATCCATAGGGGTCCGTCAAAGTACCACTCTTGGTCACCAGGGGTAGGGGGGGTCTAGTATGTTGTCACGTAACTAGTGTATTTCGAGATTATTTAGTAATAATGTAATTTAAATTGGACTAGTATGGGTATGTTCCCTTACCTACTTGCCGCACAAAACCAACTTGGAATTGAACTTGTTGCCGCGAAACCTCTTTGATTGTCAAGAGTAACTACACCACTCAGCCCATGAGACACAATGTAGATGTGCTGAACGAATGGGTTGCCTGAAATATATCTAGGAATCGGGTACATCCTAGTTACTAAATATTTGGTGCTAAAGTAAGCGAGCCGTAAAACTTCACAAGTGGAACCGTTCTGCGTGTGTGTTCTACAGTCCCCAAGAGTGTAGCCAGTGCAACTGAATCTTTTATTACCTAGTGGCTTTTAATGAAATGTATAACGAATCAACTGAACGAATTTTTAGGCCGCGGTCCTTTAGTCCCGCTCTCTCATCAATGTAATTTCAAGCAGATTAGGTATAGTTCGGGAAATATTATTTGACCCACTGTTATCTTACTTACCCCCTTTTGTTTTGCATCATCAACAATAGAAAATTGCTAGACTGCCTGATTGTCTAGTAAGTGTTCATGCAAAACGAAAGGTCGTAAGTAAGATAACAGTCGGTTAATACTCGTGAGATATAGCAAAATTTTCCGTTTGCTATGGACGATATGACCAGACAGCGCATACCAATGAAACCCTTACCTCCACCACAATAAGAGCGTGTTTCCAGCGAGCTGTCCCAGCAGTGCCGCCTTCCGGTGGACTCGCTGTCCTTAGACTCCTCCAACGTGAAGGCGTTCCTGCTGCTGCAGGCACACATGTCGCGCCTCACGCTGCCTAATGCCGACTATCTCACGGACACCAAGTCTGTGCTCGATCAGACTATTAGGATCCTTCAGGTTTGTATTTTTTCAGGAAATGGTCGATATTACGCTTATAGAACTACTATCATATCATTTCAAGTGCAGTTTATTAAATTACTAACGACCCGCCCCGGCTTCGCGCGGGTACTATACCTACATAAAAACCTTCTTCTTGAATTACTCTACCTATTAAAAAAATCTCATCATAATCCGTTGCGTAGTTTTAAAGATTTAAGCGCACAAAGGGACATAGGGCCAGAAAAAGCAACTTTATTTTATACTACATAGTGATTTATTGTGAGGTAAAACATTGGTACCTCTACCTATTTACTATACCTATGAAAATGTAACTTGGACATAACGCATTAATCAATCTATGGACATATCGAGGGTTGCGTGGTCAAATCCGATAAGTCGAGATATATTTTCATTCAAATGACAACCTCACGTTATTATCAGTGTCATATATAGTTCTTAGTTTAAAAACCGGTTGGCTCAACTTACCGGGTTTGACGACCCAGGCGCGGATTGACTTATGGTATGATTACGACTGATGATAGTATTTTGAACAGGAATCTATTTTTCAATTGTTAAAAAATAGCACCTAACCTGTATATGGCTAAATATTCAAAAACACAAATACTAACCCACTACTTTATACTTCCAGGCAATGATAGACACCTCAGCCGAAAATGGATGGCTCGCCGTCTGCCTCTCATGTCAGATGCTCATGCAATGCATCGTCCAAGCGCGCTGGCCCGCTGACTCACCGCTCACCACACTACCCCACGTAGAGTCCCACCATCTCTACATGTTCTCCCACATGGCCAACGAGTCCAGGAAACCGTGTAACATGCTCAATGGGCTGAAGCACGCGAGTATAAAGAGCTATGAAACTTTAGCCAAGCCTTTAAGGAGGGAGTTTGAGGAAAGTCAGATTGAGCAGATTCATAGGGTAAGTTTAGTTGCGCACGGTTGCCATGGTTTCTAGGTTTCTACTCCTCTTGAGGGCTGATAATATTTTTTTAGTACAGATGGTGTACTTTTTAGGCTCTAGTGCGAGAAGTGGGTCATTTTACGTCAAGTCCAAAACTTCGGAGGGCCATCTGTACTAAAAAACGTCGTACATACGAGACACGTGCAAAGACGAAATTCGTAACTCGTGTCGATTTAAAACATCGCCACTCGTTTCGAATTTCATGTTTTTCGCACTTGTGTCTTAATGTACTATTTTAGTACAGATGGTGCCTTTTTTAGGCTCTAGTGCGAGAAGTGTGTCATTTTACGGCAGGTCCAAAACTTCGGAGGGCCATCTGCACTAAAAAACGTCGTACAAGACACGTGCAAAAACGAAATTCGTAACTCGTGTCGATTTAAAACATCGCCACTCGTTTCGTATTTCATGTTTTTTGCACTTGTGTCGTAATGTACTAATCTTATCTAAGATGCTGATCCCATCGCAAGCGAGTAAGCGATGAGTTATCGGCTATAGAAACGAACAAAAGATGAGCGCTCTCGTATAAATAAGAGACACGATGATATTTATAGTTCACTGCTGAGCGAGTATCTTTTGTTAGTTTCTATAGACGATAGCTCATCGCTTACTCGCTTAAGGTGGGACCATTGCCTTACGTAGCGTAGTCGAATAATAACTTGATGAATACTACATTTTTAGGCAATATGTGATCTCCCAACCCTGGATCTGAAGCTGGCGGTGCGCGGATTATGGTTTGACGCGGATGGCGAACAGGACAAACCTGTGAGACAACCTCTGGCCAGGGACCATTGGATACCTCTACACGCTGAACAGGTATGACTGCATGATCTAATCACTTATGTAAACAATATTTTGGTCACAATGTGACGGAGAGAGGGTTACTATTATGCGCGAAACTGAACTCTTATTTACTTTAATGTTATTCTTTCTGAAGATAAGACAGTCGTAATTTAGCCACGACATTCTTTCCATTTCTATTTGTAACTTTCCTACTCACTTTGCCCTGCAGGAATACACGTTAATGATAGAACTTCAACGCCGCGGCGGCAACCCTAACAACGTGCTATGCCCGCGCTTCCCGCGCGGCAAGAATGAGGGCTGGTTCCTCACGCTGGGGACCATAGAACACGGCGAGTTGCATGCGCTCAAGCGGCTGCCTGCGAGGGGCAACGCGCAAGTCACCTTCTACACGCCCAACTATAGAGGTCAGTATGTCAACCAGCAGGAGTACGTGGCGAGAATGAAGGCTGGTTCCTTACGCTTTACACCTTAGAGAACAGCGAGCTTTGTGCTTTCTAGGGGCTGCCTGCGAAGGGCAACGCACAAGTCACCTTCTACACGCCCAACTATAGAGGTCAGTATGTCAACCAGCAGGAGTGCGTGGCGAGAACGAAGGCTGGTTCCTCACGCTGGAGACCATAGAACACGGCGAGTTGCATGCGCTCAAGCGGCTGCCTGCGAGGGGCAACGCGCAAGTCACCTTCTACACGCCCAACTATAGAGGTCAGTATGTCAACCAGCAGGAGTGCGTGGCGAGAACGAAGGCTGGTTCCTCACGCTGGGGACCATAGAACACGGCGAGTTGCATGCGCTCAAGCGGCTGCCTGCGAGGGGCAACGCGCAAGTCACCTTCTACACGCCCAACTATAGAGGTCAGTATGTCAACCAGCAGGAGTGCGTGGCGAGAACGAAGGCTGGTTCCTCACGCTGGGGACCATAGAACACGGCGAGTTGCATGCGCTCAAGCGGCTGCCTGCGAGGGGCAACGCGCAAGTCACATTCTACACGCCCAACTATAGAGGTCAGTATGTCAACCAGCAGGAGTGCGTGGCGAGAACGAAGGCTGGTTCCTCACGCTGGGGACCATAGAACACGGCGAGTTGCATGCGCTCAAGCGGCTGCCTGCGAGGGGCAACGCGCAAGTCACCTTCTACACGCCCAACTATAGAGGTCAGTATGTCAACCAGCAGGAGTGCGTGGCGAGAACGAAGGCTGGTTCCTCACGCTGGGGACCATAGAACACGGCGAGTTGCATACGCTCAAGTGGCTGCCTGCGAGGGGCAACGCGCAAGTCACCTTCTACACGCCCAACTATAGAGGTCAGTATGTCAACCAGCAGGAGTGCGTGGCGAGAATGAAGGTTGGTTCCTCACGCTGGGGACCATAGAACACGGCGAGTTGCATGCGCTCAAGCGGCTGCCTGCGAGGGGCAACGCGCAAGTCACCTTCTACACGCCCAACTATAGAGGTCAGTATGTCAACCAGCAGGAATGCGTAGTGAGAACGAAGGCTGGTTCCTCGCGCTGGGGACCATAGAACACGGCGAGTTGCATGCGCTCAAGAGGCTGCCTGCGAGGGGCAACGCGCAAGTCACCTTCTACACGCCCAACTATAGAGGTCAGTATGTCAACCAGCAGGAATGCGTAGTGAGAACGAAGGCTGGTTCCTCACGCTGGGGACCATAGAACACGGCGAGTTGCATGCGCTCAAGCGGCTGCCTGCGAGAGGCAACGCGCAAGTCACCTTCTACACGCCCAACTATAGAGGTCAGTATGTCAACCAGCAGGAGTGCGTAGCGAGAACGAAGGCTCAAGAGGCTGCCTGCGAGGGGCAACGCGCAAGTCGCCTTCTACACGCCCAACTATAGAGGTCAGTATATGTGAGAATAGTTTTATAAAAACAGAAAATGAATGTTTATGTACAAAGTTAGCCATCCATTGTCAGTGTTTACATCTTATACAATAATAATATTAATATTTTATTAATAAATTATAATAGTTTCAAATTGCGTCTTAAAGCCAAGAAATCAGTTAGTTACAACTTACAATTAAACATAAATTAAACCAATCGCATAAGATTAATTTCGTGCCCTCAATAAAGTTTTTTTTTGCAGGTCGTATCATCTACACTGTATATATTATGAGTGATTCCTATATGGGTTTGGACCAACAGTACGACCTGCAATTTGAAATCGTGGACCCCTTACCTGAGGAACGAGTGGAGAAAGTGTATAATACAATAGATAAAACTATTATTGAATAAAAATGTATTTGATAATAAATTATTATGATTAAGTTACTTTTATTTGTTTACGCCGGCCTCCATAGCCTAGTTAGTAGTGGTAAATATTTTTTCCATGGTCATGTTCTAATATCTTATTCTACCTATTACGTATATCGTCGTTTAATACCCACAACACAAGCCTTAATAAAGCTTTACAATCGTGGGACTATGTTGATTATTGGATAAACCTTGAAGCCCCACGCAGATTTACTACTTAGAAATGGTCTAACGTTAAAAGATTTAAAAAAATGCTTCTGATAAACACCAGAAACACAGAAAGAAACCTACTGAACATAACCTGAACCTGACGTCATGTGTCACTGAAGTGGCAGTGCAACTTCGAATAGGTTTGCCACTCCAAGCCAATCTTGTTAGTGACATGAATAACAATAAAGCTACTCAATAAGGTTTCATACTATTCTATGTTGACAGTTCTGTCTCAGGGGCTACTATTGAGGGTAATGAATAGGAGACATGGAACCAGTCTTATGGAAAGTTAACTTGTAGTTTTCCAGCATCCAGGCATACAGAGATTGTTGGCCAAGCTGAAATGGAGACAATAAAATAATTTTGAGTAACCTTTGTATGCATCATAAAAGAAACCACTGCAAACTCTTCATACATTTATTACAATATTTACAACAATGAGATAATTAATCAAGAATCAAACATAAAAAATAGAGAAATTGCTTGTCATTAGACAATTCTTTTTATTTCAAATTCAGCTGATACCTAATTGCTATAGCCTCGTAAGACCCCATGTACATTAGAATGAACACTGCGTTTTAGTAAAATTCAAACCTTTGAATATAATTATTAAAATTATTTATGTAGGATCTCATTTGTTCAATAGTTTCTGCGGACAAACAAAAATCAACAAAATTCACTACACAACAAAGTTCAAAATTTGATTAAAAAAAAACTGTAAGGTGGGCCTTACATATGGGGCACAGTTATTTTACACACACATTACAAAGTAAATAATACTTATACTACATTCATTTTAGAAAAAAAAAAGATAAAGCAGGAGCTATGGTATGAGACTATAAATCATAACAACATCAATAATAATTCACTACATTCAATGTTTATATTATTACAACTGGCATGATCTGATTTTAGTTTAAAGATTTTCACCTCAACAATGTAGCTAATACAAGAAGCTAGCAAAAAGCAAATTGCAATATTTAGATATTATTAAATGTTTTCATACTTGAATAGTACTTGGATATTTTAAATCAAAACAGGAAGTATAGATAAATTAACGAGAGCATGGAATTGCATATGTAGTGGTATCGCGTATTTACAATGTATTGTGTAGTGTGTGTTTTATCGACTCATGTATTGACATTATTCGACTAATAGTAAACCTAATTGTAAAGACATAAGGTTCACCTTAAAAGTGTTGCTTTAGTAACACCACTACATATGCAATTCCATGCTCTTGTTAAATTATCTATAGCACTAGCAATCCTATAACTGGACAGAATACATTTAAAACTAATGACAACTTTGATGATATAGTAACAAAATATGTCAAACAAGTTGTAAGTTGAAGTAGTATGAACATGACCATTGTTCATTCATATAAGTTCCTTGGTTATACTTATAAAACACTCATACAAGGTCACATATAGTATGAGTGTTGGTAGATTGTTATTTCCGTTTCTTTTTCTCATAATCAATTGCCCTAGCCTCTGAGATAATCTGCCTTTCTCTAGTGAGAATTCCATCCAATTGCTCAGTAAATGCATCAAACGAAAACTTGGTTTCAAATCTTTTTCTACCTGCTTCTCCCAATCTCTCCCCAAGATCTGGAGTCAACATCAATGAACTCATGGCACTAGCAAATGCCTCGCTCGTAGGTTCACACAGGAAGCCAGTGACATCATTTACTATAGTCTCTGTCGGGCCACCACTATTTACAGCTATAACAGGCTTGCAGTAGTACATTGCTTCTAATGGCACTATACCAAAGTGTTCATTTGATGGAGTGTACACTAAAGCCTTGCAATGATACAATAGTGACACCTTTTCAGTATCTTTTGGTGATTTCAAAAATGTCACTTTGTCCTCAATATCAAGTTCTGATGCTAAATCTGTCAATTCAATATAATGCTCCATATTTTCTAAATTGATTGGGTCAAATCCTCCAGCCATTATTAAGTGTGCTCTGCTCCAATCAGCATCAGGAACTATGTGTTTTAAATTCTCAAATGCCCTTAAAGCCAATTGTAGATTCTTTTTTCTTTCATATCTATTTATAGACAGAAAGATATATTTGTCAGTGCCAAGAGGAACAACCTCTTTCAAAGGCATGGGAGATGTAGTCCTAAAGAATTCTGTATTAATGGATGGATAGCATATGTCAGGCAATTCTTTTATATTCTTAAATGCATCTTTGTACACTCTGGCAGTGTATTTGCTATTGACTAAAACCTGATCCGCCTTGGCCGTTGTCAACTCTTCAAGCCAATTCAATGGAGCTCTGTAAAGTTTCTTTAGTAGTCCTCCTTCTTCAGATAGCAGTTTATCTGGATGATGACAATAAAATACTACTCTGAATGGACCTCTCGCCATTTTCAAGAATGGAATACACAATGATATCAGGTCGCAGAAAATTAGGGTGGGCTCTTCAACTGGTCTCACATACCAAGCTAAATACCCCGCTGCGTATACCATCCGTGCATAGGCACATGCCGCCTTAAAACGACCAAAAATAGAACGAGGTATCCAATCTCCGACCACTGTTACAGGAAAGCTTCCATCCCTAGTTTCAGCGAAGCAATGCGTAGGATCGTGATGGTTTGTGTAAAATGAAACTTGATGTCCTTTCTTTCTGAAAGCCAATGCGGCATCCAGGACCAACCGTTCAGCCCCTCCGATACCCAGATCCGGGTGTAAGAATAGTATCTTGACCATTTTATTACTTGTAGTCACTATCACTACTGCACTTGCACATCTAATTACATTAATTGCTCGATAGCAGCGATAATAATAAAAAATAATTTTGCACGTGTATTATCAATAAACATTCGTCTCATCAATACCCTTGTTGTGATTCCCTCATCGCGTGAATGAAATGACTATACAAGAATGAGATATCGAATCGATCAAATAAAGCGATGAAGACGTGAGAGTGAGGGAAACAGAAGCAAACATTATCCTAGAAATCCGAACCGAACCACAATGCGCCACGATGAACTGTCAAAAATTATATTGACGTAATGCAAACGGAAGTTTGATGTTCGAATTTGATCTTTATGCAGTTCGCGTAAGGTTAATTGTATGGTTTATTTATTGAATAGCACGACAAGCGTTTAAATATCTTTTTTTTTTTTTTTTTTATTACTTAATGAATTTTGCTTTATTGGCTATCACCACTATTTATGTAATCAGTTTTTAAACAAACTACAAATACAAAATCTTATTTAAAAAGTATAACTAAACTAAAACTACATAAAATCTAAAATAAAACTAAATAAAATCTAAAATAAATCTAAAACAGGCCCCTGCGGCATGGTACCCAGGACGCTGGCAGCATTTCCTCGCTGGATTGCCAAGCTAATGCGTTGAGCGAGGAAGCTGCCAGCTCTTGGATCTCCCGTGGCGTCTCTGAGTCTCTTCGATAGGTCTTTGAAGAGACTCAGAGCGCTAGGACCCCACGGACCAAAGGTCTCGACGCCGAAAGGAACGAAATTATATTCGGCGCCGAGACCACTGTATTTTCCCACCTTGGATTTTTCGGCCGCCTCTGCTGCTGCCGCTGCCCTCGCAAATATCTACTACTTTTAGTCCAACTTTTTTCTGTTTATTCTTTATTTTCAAAACAGTCCAACTTTATATATTCTTTTACATAAATTAAATCTAACGAATCTAACTAACCTAAGCTATATCTGAGTTTGGCTTGGGATTGGAAATTAGTGTTTATTTTAACAAAACATATTTGAGGTCTGTCAAAGTTTCGCTTTTGGCCGTAACTGCCGCCCTACGCCCTACCCCGAACTTCGAAATCCACAAACAAGGATTTGTCTCTCTTGAAATTTACGAATCTCTATTTTCGCAGTAGTAGGCCTGTGGCAATACCGTGAATAATCTGTCTCTGTCACACCAATGACGCCTTCGTTAGAGTGACAAGAGAGTCCGAGACATATTCGAATAGTAATACGTTCTTTGGGCCGCTTACGCCGGTTAATAATTGAAAGTAGTCTGCATCAACATGTTTTTGTATGAAAAATATTGTCAGATATAGATCAGACTATTTATATTCGAACAACAGCTAACCAAACGCGGAAACCATGCCTTCACAATACTGAATGTTTTTTTTTTGTTTTACAATTAGGTACTAGTACTAATACTTATCTATTACAATGATTCACTAACATCTAAACTAGGCCAAGCCTGTATCTCAGATGTTAGTACCTTCCTATGAAATTGATTATTTATTCTAGACAGGTTATTAAGCTAGGTGCTAGGCTGCCAGACTTGTATGAGTACAAGCTAACCCCAAAGGCAAAGTAGTGTTTAGTTTAGGTTCATCAAAAAGTCAACATCAAAGTCATTCTACTGCTTCCCCAGCCTGCCCAGCCACATATCAGTATCACATGAGAACTTATCATCGTTATTTTAATTAATTCCCTTTGTGTGTTGTTACTACATTACTATTTCTTCAAACACATTGCGACTTTTGCAGGTGCAACACCGTTATGGAAATGCCCTTGTATAATTTAGTAAACCATTCTCTACCACCAGTGGTCCTTCTTGGTTGCAAGTACAAAAGAAACATGAATGATAATGTGCCATGCTTCATAAAAGTTGTCAAAGTAAAATGATTTAAAGCAAATGTAAATATCTATGTATGTCAATAATGTAGTTGAAACAAAATAACAAATATTCTTACATCATTGTTAGTTTATTTATCTGTCCAACATGAGCACACTAAACTTGTAAAAAAAGTACAATATTTAATTACGTCATTGTTCACATTTACACAGTAATAAAATTAAAAAAACTTAAACATAAATAAATGAGGTGTTACAAGGACAGAATTAGAATTATTTACAATTCATCTTTTCTTTCAATCTTTACGAGATCAACATGGAATGTGAGTGTTGCAGATTTCGGTATTTTAGGCGGTGCTCCAGCTTCTCCATATGCCAGCTCCGGGGGAATAACCAACTTTCTTTGTTCTCCCTCACACATGCCCATGAGGCCTTGGTCCCACCCTTTTATGACCTGACCAGATCCCAATGTGAATGTTAGAGGATTTCCCCTAGGAATTGAACTGTCAAACTCTGTGCCATCATCTAAAGTGCCCTGTAATTGAGAAAACACCATTAGTACACAAGGAACTATCAGTTTTACAAAGCCTATGTTAAATTAGATGCTAAATGTACTAGGTTGCTGTTAGGTAGCTTAGGTATGTAACTCGTAGACCTTTAATGATCATATTAATGAAATAAAATTTAAGATGGATGAGTATGGGAGATATACTTGTTTGTGTAAAACTCACCGTATAATGCATGTGTAACAAATCTCCTTTTCTGCTTTTGATAGGGCATTCTGAAGGTCTTTTTTTCACACCAATTTGCAATTTTTTAGGAGTAGAATTAGCTATAACTACGTGAGAAATAATACTCATCAATATTAAAATAAACAACATAGCTTTGCATAAATTAGCCACGGTACTGCCCATTGTGGTTGCTTATTAGTATTTCGTAAGTGTTAGTAGTATTAGTAATGAACTTTGATACAAATTAAGACTAAACACTCAATTTTCAGGAGGCGTTTTAGAGTTCAATTCAGACGAGACGAGTGACGGACGACGGACGACTGCTGCGCTGCGATCTGTGCGATATTGACGTTGGTCGTTGAATCATGTTGAATTTATTCTGACTGACGTGGGGACGTGTGAGATAGGGCTAAAGTTTGTTCGAGCCACATTCAAGAATTTGGATGTAGTTACAAAAATTACAAAATACTTTTTCTTATAATGTGTGCTGAGCCAGTATTTTATTCCTTAATCTCTTTCCATGGTTTCTTGTGCTTTAGTTACTATAAAAATGTTATAATATTTCCAATATAACATTTAGTACTATTTTTCCTGCAGTTTTAAATAAACATCAAATAGTTCCAATATTGTTTGTCAATCAATTTGACATACGAAAATTCGATCGAGTTAGGAGTTAGTAAATAAAAATAAAACAAATACCAAAAGTCCAAAACCTCCGGTATCCTCCAAGTTGTGGAGTTCATTTGTTATCATAAATATATTTTGTTTGGAAAATAATGAGTGCTAAGAGATTTCAGTTAGAAAACTACAAAAAGTATTTATTGAATAGAAATACTGCTTCTTCAGTTGTTATTTCATATATAGAAAATTGTATTGTTACTGACGATGAAGCGGCTAAACATTCTTTTCATAAAATCATGGTAAGTAAAATATCATTATCGTGAAATATCGAAATCAAAATTGTGTGTGTATTCACACCAACTATTGTGATTTAACACTTCTGATTGAACTGAGTTTTCAGGTTCACAACTGGCCAGGAAGTCATATAGAACTTTTCGAAACTTTGATGGACTATTTCCAATCTTCGTTCACTCCTGTGAACTACACATCTCAAGGCGAAATAAGCACATTCTACACAAGCAGCCTCAATTTTGTAATGAAAGTAATCAAACTTGATTTCATGTTCCCATACCAACGCAACATGTTCAACCTGGACTTATTGTTCAATGACAGAAGTTCTGCAGACTGCTTTGATAACAGAGTGACGTTGGATGATGTGGTCGCTGGAGTAGTCAGCAACCGGTTCAGTGACAAGCGTGAACTTGATTTATCAAGCTTTGATAAAGATCCAGGTCACATACCCTTATTTACTAGTTTGAAGATGTAGTTTCGTCTTGTAATATGCTATGATGAAATTAAGAAATGCACATTTAGTTATTCATAAATTTACCATTTTAAAGTGGAATAATTAAGTTTTATAATTTTTCAGAATTTATTGAAAAGAAGATACATTTCTATAAACTTTCTATGCTATCACAGTACAAAATCTTGATGATTCGTATGGGCAGAGACACCATGTCCCTAAATTTAAGCAATAACAACCTGAGGTGAGTTATTTAGTAACTGGCAGGTCTTAGTGAACGAAGTGAAGTTACAAAGAGCATTTTTATATTTCTCCATTTTTGGCATAATAAACGTTAAAAGTTAATTTTAACTGATGAGGTGAGGGTCTGACATGATGTATTTATAAATATGCAGGGAGTTCAAGATTGTGATTATTTTTACTTAAAATCACCTTGGTAGTTGTAGGTTCAAATCAATCAAATGATTTTTTTTAATGTTAAGAGGCAGTAAACATTTTCTTCCTAGATAGTCAACTATTATTTGGTAATTAGATTATTTTAGGAGTCAGGACTATTATGAATAGTGAGGCTCACAATACATAGTAATAATGACTTGAAATAGGTTGGTTTCAGTCTACCTTACCAACTAAGTTGGAAGTATCAGGTTCAAAACCTGTTAAGGGCATATGTTTCTGTAATGAATATTGATATTTTTTCTTCAGGTTTGGGTGTACCTATGTATGTATTGAACTATATAAGTTATGTATGTCTATCATTACCTAGTACCCATACTAATATTATACAAGCATTGATTAGCTTGGGGCTGGGGCTAAGTATATAAGATTGTCCTCAAATATTTATTTTAATTTTACAGTACAATACCAGTGGACCTATTGAACTTCTTCATTAAAGGAGATTTAACTGCCATTAATTTAAGCCATAATGAGGTAAGCATTTAGTAACATTTATTAGTTTAAAGCATATCCTTAAGACTGTAGTAAGTATTTGACATAGTATAACAATAATTTTATTTCATTTATCTGAATTATTAAAATGATTAGCAGGATGAATTGTAATTATAGCCATATTTGACAGTAGATTTAGTTTTAAGTTGTAAGTATATTTTGCATGCCATCTATGGTTAAATATGCCTGTTCCAAATATTATGTAAGACCTTTGTATAACATATTTAATGCAAATAAATTTATCATTTATCATTTATAGTAGTAGTAGTAGTAGTAGTAGGTAAATTAATCTCCTATAGGTAGGTACTTGAAAATACAATAGTTTATACTATTGTATAGGCTCGGCCAAACACGTTTTAAAAATGCGGCGTGAGCTGGGTGCGATAGCACTGCGCGCGTACCCCTCTCACAATCAAAACATAAGGTTAAGCATTTTCACACATTTTGTGATTTTCGCCAACATTGTGCAACTGAACTGTTTCAGATACCAACTATAGCAGAGCTACAAAGAATCAGCAGTAAAATAGAAAAACTTTGGATTGAGGGCAACCCGCTTTGTGAAAACTTAGACATCTCAACATATGTGAAAAACATTGTCATGAGGTTCCCAAGAATAACAGAATTGGTAAATTTTGTACAGTTTCAATATTGTACAGTAACAAAGATCATGTTGTACAATTTGTACAGATATGTTAATTTAATTACTTACTTTTCCAGGATGGTGTAACACTAAACCAGCATGGCATAATGTTGCCATTCTGCAAGAATTTCCTAAGTACACCAGACAGAAAGACCAAGATGCTAGTAGAGAAGTTTTTGACCTTGTACTTTGCAAATTATGATTCTAATCGAAAGAAAATCCTTAATTTCTATGATAGCAGAGCCATCCTTACCATGAGCATGCCATTTACTGGTAAATATATCCTATGTAAAATAAATAAGATTAGTACCTATGGTTGCTTGTGTATATTTTACTGTGAAACTGCAAGTTCTCAGCATGTAATTTACACTTATAAATTACTGACACATCATCATCATTCCATGATAGTCCACTGCTGGACGTAGGCCTCTCCTATTAACTATGCGTATGTCTATACGCATAGTTAATAGGAGAGGCAGGATGCATTAGGCAGGATACATTAGGAGGTAAATGCCCATAATCGCCACGCTGGGCAAGCGGATTGGCGATCGCAGTAATGTGTCCACTATAATGACGCTGCTGCCCATCATCAATCTTTTATCAAATAATGGTCAGTGATACTTCAATTACTGACACATTGTTAAAAGATGATTTTGCTCTGGCCATCTTCATCAAAGCTGGCTATGTTATGTACTTCCTTTGTAAAGTATAAAAGTGACCCCCTCATCTTGCCTGTATTTATATTTTTTACGTAATCCGGTAAAAAAAATGGAAATTACTAACTTTTTTCCAGGCATAGTGCACGTGGCCGCTATAGTGCTGTAAGCTATCAATAGAATTTCAACCTTATCGCCACAATTTAAAGTTCAAATTAAATGGGAGGAATGCGTGTCTCGTCTTCAACTAAATCACCAGAACATACCAATTTGGAATAATATATTTTTGTGGTACAACAATTTTTTTTGTTGTATTTTTTATGTAGGAAGACTACTATGTACCTATATATAAATTGAAATATATTAGATGTCAGATACCAAAGAAAAAATACCGAAGTTTACCAACACCGACGTTTTACTGTAGTGGCCGAGTGGTTTAGGCATCAGCCGCAAGGCGTCGGTAAACTTCGGTATTTTATCTTTGGATTTGGAATATATTTGATTTTTGTGGGAAAACCTGCTAGTTTCTTAGGGCCTGGAAAAGGGTTTAAACCTGACAATTTAAATATCACTGCGAAAAGAATTCAACACTTTACACAAACATTTTTTAATCTGCTCCTTTTCCTACTGACGAAAGCACCTTTCAGACTACTGGAGATAGCTTTAAGGCATCAGCATGGATCACATTATTTCAGAAGCGGAAGAAAAAGCGGTTCCAGGCTTCTCCTCTTACAACCGTACCTTACTTCGCACACAGAAACGCAAGCTGTACCCGCAGCGACAAGCATGCATACAGGCGCTCCTAGCCCTGCCCAAGTCCGAACACGACCCGACCACCTTCTCTGTGGACGTGCTCAAACATGATGTGGGTATTGTTATGCTTAGATATCTTACAAATTTTATATCATGCGTTCTTGTGTTTTTCCCAGCTTTTTGTCACGGATGGGGAACCTAATGGTGACTCTTCAATTAAAACCTGTGAATTGGTATCTAAAAGGCGGAAATTTGCTCTGATGGTTTCTTGTCAATCAGATAGTATATTTATTCATGACAAACGCATAGTAGGTACCTAGCGTTGGTAAACCAGTTAACCAACCATTCGTGAACTTTGTTCGTGATTGTACACTTATTATGTTTTGTAGGCATTAATAATAAAAAATATATTGAATAGAATTTTTACTAAAATTGTTAAAGTATCGGATGGATTAATTTTTCAGAAACAAAGTATGATCCTTGTGGTGGACGGAACATACCGCGAGAAGACGTTCAACCCCGATCAGCCGGATCGCTACTTCCGGTTCCGGCGGACTTTCGTACTCAACGTCTACAGCCTGCAGAAAAACTCCGTGTACACCATCAGCAACGAGTTGTTCACTATATCCTACGCCACGATTGAACAGATTGACAATAGTTTTAAGGTCATTTTGTTTACGATTTGTTATTCTGTTGTGATGTTTACCTAAACCATACAACTGATCTAAACAACATAAAACATTAGAATCTGTTTACAATCTTGATGGCGACTGCACTAAGGATGGGTTGCAGAGAAGCAGTTCTTCAGGTTGATCAACAGTGGCGTAGCGTGCCTTGTCGGGGCCCCGTATAAAAAAAATTTGAAGGCCCTTATATGGAGGTAATATAAATTAGAAAGTTTTTATTCTTTTTCCTTACACACTTTGGGGGCCCCGTATAATTGATACGGCAAATACGGCAGTAGCTACGCCCCTGTTGATCAACATTACGCAGCAGATAATATACTATAAAACTTCCCATACACTATATACATTTTAGGAAACTATTGAATACTGACAGATTGTTTCGTGCAACCCACCCTAAGGCATAGTCTTTATCTTTATAGGGAAGTTCTACCCGTATTATGAATACTACTAGTTAACGAATTTTTGCTAGTTACATACTGTAAACCAGGTTTTGATTTCATAACATTCCATGAATTATACTTTAATTCTTATACCAAACCCTTTCGATTCTTCCTAGTAAAATCAAAAGCTGTATTCGTACATACAGTATGTATCACCTCATAGAGCCAAGAAAGAAACCCATTCATATTTAGATCATACTGAACAACTTTCACTATGGGGCCAAACCCGAATTCACGAAAAAAATTTGACAGATTCATACATTTTGATCGCGTGATCATGAGCACGTTGCATGGGAGAGTATTTTTTTTTTTCGCGAATTCGAATTTGGCCCCATAGTAAAAGTTGCTTAGTATGATCTAAGTATTAATGGGTTTCTTTCTTGACTCTACGAGGTGATTACATACTGTATATTATGTAACAACCAGCTCGAATTAGTATTCTCTTTTCCTAAACCACCGTTTCCTATATTACTGTTATTTTTACATTTCATACATATTTTAATAAATAGGTAGATATTTAAACACATTACCTTAATTGTATGCTATTTATCCTGCAGATTCCATTAAGAAACCTGAATTCACTGACCCTTTTAAACCCGGAGCCTGAGGAAAGAGAAGCAATATGCCGAGCGTTTACTCACGTGACGCAGCTGAAGAGGGCGGAAGCAGAACTGTAAGTATTCGATTCAAGGAATGACATATCGAAATATTGCTTAAAATTTGCCCAAAAAGAGTGCAGGACAAGTAAAATATAAAAAAAAAAAACCGATTACGGATTTCTTTTGTACTTTTTCGGGCGGATTTTTCAATCTCTGTTAACAATCAATTAACAATGTATGTCAGATAAATTTTAGCTCGTAATTTTTTGGCTGATAACATGATAAAAGTACAGCGATCATTTCAACTAATGGATACTTTTATCTCGGGTTAAAGGACTTTTATCTAGGAAATATATAAAAAAAGCCATTACGACGATTCCATGCCGAGAAGTGTATTATGCTCTCCGGAAATGCAGATAGGTAAAACCACGTACATACTTACCAATTTCGTAAACAAGTGTAAATGTCGCTATGGTGGAATATACCTCGGTCATTCAGAGGGTTCAATGTCTTTCCCGTAGGCATTGCAACATTTGCAACAGTTACGGACAACAAGGCCCAGTTTTTGATCGACCTTATAATTCGTATTAGTAATTTAGCTTTGGTAATTCGACATGATTGAAACATAAAGGTACAAGTTGGCAGCCGACCGCACGCAGCACCAGCAGACGACATGTCGTCGCGACACGTCGTCGCGTCCTGTCGCTGCAGTCATGATTTCGATCCCGACTGCAGACGACAACTGCAGATGGCATCCAGTTGATTCCGAGCGGTCCGTGAAACAAGATGTCTGACGTGTTCGAGAATAGTGATCGTAATTTTTTACGTCTTTTATTAAAAGAGGAGGAAGATGATGATGACTTGCTTTTATTATACAGAAAAAGACGACAAGCCACATGTCCTATGATTAAATGCAGAGCAAGTTTAGTGAGGGAACTTATTCAATACTGATCAAAAACCATTTGAAAAGCGATATGAAAGAATTCAGAGAATATTGTCGTTTAAATGTAAAACAGTTCGATTTTATACTAAGTTTAATCAGAGAAGAAATCGAGCCAATGAAAATAAATGCCATAAATATCGCGGCGTCAGCGACACTACTGATCTGCGTCGGGCGACACTGCCGTCTGCCGCTCGGCGACGCGTCGCTAGCTTCATGTCGCTAGCTACGGAGGGAATTTCATAGAAATACATAGCAGTGGCGTATCTAGGGGGGGGCAGGGGGGGGCTCGTGCCCCGGGCGCCAAATTAGAGGGGGCGCCAAATCGCCCAACATTTTTAATTTCCTTTTGCATAATTTATTATACCTATGTTAAAAAATCGAAAATCTGTATGCGTTATCTATCAGAAGGGGCGCCAAATCAGCCAAGATTTTTTATTGCCTTTTGCATAATTTATACAATAAAAAAATTGAATTCATAAAATGCTAGATTGGCACGTTTTCCGGGCGTCAAATTAAGCGGGGCGCCAAATCAGCAATTTATTTTGATTTCCTTTTGCATAACTTCATCTTCATGTGTAAATTAAAAAAATGCTAGATTGGTACATTTTCCCTGGGCGCCAAATTAGGAGGGGCACCAAACAAGTCAAAATTTTTGATTTCCTTGTGCATAATTATAAATAAATAAATCAAAAATATTTATTGTATATATGTATAGAGGGGACGCGAAATCGGCCAAGATTTTTGATCGCCTTTTGCATTACCTATTTGTACATTAAAAAATTTAAATTCATAAAATTCTAGATTGGTACTTTTCCCGGGCGTCAAAGCGGGGCGCCAAATTAGCAATTTATTTTGATTTCCTTTTGCATAACTTACACATAAAGAATATCTTCATGCGTAAATTAAATAATGCTAGATTGGTACATTTTCCCTGGGTGCCAAATTACAGCCTTGCCAGGCTATAAATAAAAAAGAGTAGAAATTAAAAAGTGGCAACATTCTAGTGTCGTCCCGTTTTCTCACGCATATTGATTTGGAAGGGACGACACTACGATGTTGCTACTTTTTAATTTCTACTCTTTTTGCCAAGCTGTAGGCGGGGCACCAAACAAACCAAAATTTTTGATTTCCTTGTGCATCATTTATACATAAATAAATCAAAAATATGTATGCGTAAACTATTAGAGGGGGCGCCAAATCGGCCAAGATTTTTTATTTCCTTTTATATAAATGATACATTAAAAAAATGCTAGAAGTATGGCAATTTACATTTTCCCCGGGTGTCAAATTACACAGGGCGCCAAATCAGCAATTTATTTTGATTTCCTTGTGCATCATTTATACACAAAGAAAATCATTATGCGTAAATTCAGAAAATACTGGTTTGGTACCTATATTTTCCCGGGGCGCCAAATTGTGGAGGGCTCCAATCCAACCAAAATTTTTGATTTCCTTATGTATCATTTACACATAAATAAATCAAAATTCTTAATGAGTAAATTCACAAAAAGCTAAAATGGAATTTTCTTAAACTCGCTTTCTATAGTTTTCTCTTTTATTATATTAACCATTTGGAGAATTTTTAAAACTAAAAGTATGGAAACAAGTTTATATCCTGTGCTGCATGTAGTATTTATTACTCTTATTAACATCGATAAAATTGGAAATGTACCTATTTAGTTCGAACACAGTTGCATTTATTTTGTTCCGCATTTTTTTTAAATATACTAAAATTTTCCTAGTAGGTAGGGCCTTTCCTGTCTAGTAGGTTGAATTTTGGATAGATTGCGGTATCCTAAAAGTGACCCTTTTTAGGGTTCCTACCTAAACTAGCAACCCTTTTAGTTTCGGCAGGTCAGACTAGACCGGCAGTACTAGAAAGTTGCAATTTGGTAAAGGTACATATATACATAATTAATTACGCCGAGAAAATAATATAATAAAATATAGAACAATAGTAAATCACAAGGGATCAAAATTATATATTTTCACGCCCGGATGAAGCGATGGATTCCACAATAGAATCCAAAACGTAGTGAGGCATTCTAAACTGGAATCCTGAGCGAAATGAGGGATTCAAGCGAACAAATTAAAGCACGACCGAAGAGAGTGCTTTAAATCGACACAAGTTACAAATTTGGTTTTCGCACGTGTATACTGGGACGACGTTTTTCAGTACATTTAGTTCTCCGAAGACCTGACGTAAAATGAACCACTTCTCGCACTAGCGCGTAACAATCACCCGAGTTAAAAAGAAGTTTTTACACATGTATCGAACGACTTTTTTCATAACAAGTGCCTTATAAACGCACGGCGATTTTCTTTACGCACGCGAAGCAAAGTTTACTTTTCCGCACTAGTTAGGTAAAAATATTTTTCCCCCTACACGTAAAGTGGCGATGGATTTGCTGCTAGCAATGTCGATATTAGGTATTCACTTTGGAAAACGAGAGGGGGGGGGGGCGCAAATTTGGCGCTTGCCCCGGGCGCCATTTACTCTAGCTACGCCCCTGATACATAGAAACCAGTAGTGTCGTTGCGACACGTCGTCTGCAGTTGTCGCCTGCGGTCGGCTGCCAACTCGTACCTTAAACGACACACCCATAAGGTGCATTCAGACCAAACGAGCATTCGCTATTCTATCCCCCAGTCTACGAAATCAACGAATCACGTTTTGTGTAACGATCGAATTCCGTAGAGTAGGGGGCTAGAATAGCGAATGCTCTTTTGGTCTAAATGCACCTTTAGGTAGCGACAGGAAAAAACAAAAAAGGCTATACACTTTTAAAAATACCGTTAAATATTTAGGAGGCTGTGTGGACTGTGTTCCATATTACAATACACTTTTTTATACAGGGTTAAAATCTCGATAAGCCGTTTTAACGCCCCGTTAAAAGAAAAATTATTGACAAATAAAGAAAAAAAAGATGTCTGTTTTACCGAGACCCGAAGCATTCATTTGGTACTTGTTAGTGGAGTTAAAAAAATGTAAAACTAATCACGTCTCCAAGGACACCCTGTATAAGACATAAGTACCATTACTCGACGCTGAAAGTATTCGACAGCTTTAGTATACGACATAGGCACTTTATGTCATAGTGATAAAGATTAAATTTGAAGAATAAGTTGTTGATATCCGAATTTAAACCTTTTCACTTTCACATAAAGTGCCCATGCCGATTGCTATTGCAGCGTCAACTACTGGTTCTTTTACCATACACTTTGTTTTAATTATGATATTATTTTACAGGCGTCTTAAAATCCATAGTTGGGATCTCAGAACTGCAATCAAAGAGTTTTGGCTTGAATTAAGGTCTAACAACATTACCGCTGACAAGTTTATTGAAGACGATTATGATGATTTCTCCGATACGTCGTCGTTGATCGATGAAATTGACTAAGTAAAAATATATGGTATAAATTATATATTTCATAGTTTTATTTTCGATTTTTTTTCATGAAATCCTACTTTTTTTACATAATCTATATGTATAGGTACATATCGTCGGCTGACAACCAAAACTCACTATAAAAAAAATTGGTTGCCTGTAAAGTCGGTATACGGGCGAAAGTTTTACGTGACAACGACTTTCACTTTTTATGTCTGTCTCTCTCGCTCTTAGGCGGGCTAACCATGCCCGAGTGGAAGGGACGCGTGCCTCTCACTCGCTCTCATTGTGAGCGCATAACGTGAGCGGAACGTAACGCAGTTTCTTGAAGTGTCACCCGGCAAACCAATTTATAAGACGTTGTCACGTCAAAACTGTCACTACTCTTAGCAACCTTTTAGTATTGAATCAGAACTTAGATACGACCTCTAATTCAAGTAGGTATTTGTTACTTAGTGAGTTTTGGTTGTCAACCGAGGATATAGGATGGATTATAAATCAGTTATAAGTAGATAGACTACCTACAATCAGTTTTTCTAGGCGGTTCTAGCGTGGGCTTCCACACCATCGTATCGAACCGCTACCATCCCACCTAACAGACTACCAGGAGTACCAGGGTCGCGTTTTATAAAGTTACAATTTACAATTTCGCTGTTTGCCTCTCTAACGCATGCACATATTGGCTAGAAAGAGAGGCAAACAGCGAAATTGTAAATTGTAACTTTATAAAACGCGACCCAGGTAAGTATATCAATGCAATCCTTTACAATCTTAAGGACTTCATTGTGGCTTCGCTTTTTAGAGTCTCATACTTTTTTATTTCATAAAAAAACATGCTATCATAGGCATTGTTTCGACGGTTCGGCAGGTACAGTCAAGTGCAAAAATAAGTATCGAAGGAATCCGGTCATAAATATGTTACGACGTTCTTATTACACAGAATTGTCAGCCTCCGTAGCCTAGTTGGTAGTGACCCTGCCTACGAAGCTGGAGGTTCCGGGTTCGAATCCCGGCGAGGGCATTCTTTGTGTATTTATTTATCACAAATGTTTGTTCCTTGGTCATGGTTGTCTATGTATTTAAGTATCTATATGTATCTATCTATTATATATATCGTCGCCTGGTACCCACATCACAAGCCTTAATTGCGCTTACCGTGGGACTAGGTCGATTTGTGTAAGATGTCCCAATATATTTATTTATTTATTATTTATTTAATTAGAGTGCTCTGGGACATGTTTTTGAACATTTTTGTGTACACCTTATTTTGTCTTTGACTGTACCAGCCCACGCCATCGCTAAGGAGACCAGGTATGAACGTAACAATTTTCAGTTTTTGATTTTTTATATTTTTTTGGTAGCAGTTGTCAAACTTTGCATCTTTATGTGCAATAGACACATATTTCATGTATCTTTTGGTACCAAAATAAACTTCATACATCGAATAGTTTTACAGAAAAATGGCTCACAGTGAAGGATGGAATTTGTTGCAATTATCCCTACCCCCAGGGCTGGTTGTAACAGTGCATAGGGATAATAGAAACAAAGTAAATAACTATAAAATAATCAACATAATTATGTGTAATTTGTATTTTTAAGTAATCAACAGTCTTACAATATCACTATCTCAAAGACGAACATTAACAATGAATGAATGTAATTAACATTAGGTATTGTATGAGACGAAATTAATTTATACCTATAGGATATATGAGTGACGTGAGAGCAATCAACTTTCTGTCTTATTCTAAATGGCATATAAACAAATCCTTAGGTGTAATCCAAGGAATTAAATGCTTCCTGCATTGTCTTTATTTCTGAGTATACTAATAAGTTAATCATACAATGTACCTAATATGATAAAAAAATGTGTTCAACTCCACATTGACAGTGAATATTTGTTTCCAGAAACAAATCCCGCCTTGGGTAGTGCCGTTGAACTTTCAAGTAAAGCTTTCCTTTACTTTACATGTCTATATAAAGTGATGTGAGCCAGTTGGTACGTCTTCGCTGCGTCCCTGTAGGGCATTTAAAAAAAGGATCACCTCAACTGCAGCTAAAGCTATAATTTCTGTTTTGGTGGACTTCTATCTGTTGTTATTTTGTGTATATTAGACATTTTACAACAAAAAGGCACTAAGTATATGAGTTATTTAATAAACGCTAGCACATAAGTCGTTCATTAAATACAAAAGCGACACAAGTCAAAAACCGTGAAAAATGATTTTATTGCAAAAACGACATTAAAAGCACTAATATTTTACGTGACACTAAGACACCTGTCGATTTGACGTTAGAAAGTATCAAAATTATGCAGGTGCCCTTTTTGCACTATCACTCTTTCGAGACTAACTTCAGTGCTAAACTGCCATTTTGTCAGTTGCGACTCAACCGTTGACCAAAACGCACGACATTTTTGTGAAAAAGTGCCATGAAACGAAAAAATAAGTGATTACGTTAAAAAATACGTAAGCAAAAGTGCCATATTTGTAAATCTGGCCGTTTTGAATAAAATAAATACGTAAATATTATGTTTCTTTATATGAAAAGGAGTCGTTAAACGGAATGTGGCAGCTTTAATTTTAAAATATCCTCTTAAATTTGATTTTTCATTCATCAATACTGCCGTATTAGGATTTGCAACCTTTTTGAATTAAAAATATATTCGAATGCATCAATCACAGGAGCCATATTTATACATGATGCTGTTTTGAATAAAGTAAATATGTATGGCTTAGATTTCTTTATAAACAAAGGAGCCGGAATACGGAATGTCGCAGTAAGGATTCTAAAATGTACACTTCATATTACGTTTTAAAAAACATTGTTGCATTTACAACCGTTTTTAATTCAGTATAATATTAAAATCCATAAATGTACCAGATTCAATAATTGTGTATCTTTTGCATGAAATCTTAAAAAATACAATACATCTTATAAAACAGTAATTGTAAAACGTGATTTATTTATTTTTTTATTTATTTATTTTTTTATTCTTATAGGTTCACCAACAATCATTTACACAATTTCATATGCTAAATAGCAGTTTCATCTATGTGATTTACAGTAGTGCAACAATTAATTAAAGGTAAACACCTCATGCACATATTATGAAGTAAACATAAGTTTTATTAAACTTAGTAATAGTAAATCTAAAGGTTAATTTCTATACAGATTTAAACCAACTTGATAAAAATAAAAAGAGAAAAATGTCATCCTTGATACAAGTTTGTTATTTCATCTAGTACTTACTTAGACAAATCCAAAGAGTCCAAACTT
The DNA here is from genome assembly GCA_025490895.1 of Thaumatotibia leucotreta. NCBI lineage: Eukaryota > Metazoa > Arthropoda > Insecta > Lepidoptera > Tortricidae > Thaumatotibia > Thaumatotibia leucotreta. The sequence continues at coordinate 55,797 of JALPQI010004557.1, forward strand.
GAAAGGGTAACAGAGATATCACTTTATTATTATTTTATTGATATCTGATAGTATCCGATCCGAAGTGGATCAAATTTAACTCGCAAAAATTGATGAACGACCAACAAACATTGCACAGATGAAACCAGATACAAACCCGTATCAAGGGACTGCCAGCAACAATATTTATACACAGAAAAAAAAAGTGACAAGATATGATTGATGTAGGTATAAACAAACTAAACTAAGCCAAGAATTAAGAGCATTAACATGTAGTTAACAGTGATACTTTGTATTGTGTTCGTTTTACTTAAAATTATATAAGAGATTGTGTGGAAGATGACTGTGAATTTTGTGTACCTATAATTGCGACTACGGAGAAACAATAATGGCATAAACTTCGGATTATTAAGTATTTGTCATACTTTTCTATGATATTATTTGTATACAATACAAGTAAAACAAACATAGATCTAACCCCGTTGTATGTTTTAACGAATCTAAAAACTTATATTAGTAGTATTTATTTTTTCACTTTTGGCAATGCCACCATAGGGATGATGACTGTATTTAAAATAAATTATTAGACATTATGCACGGCATCATACACGAATAAATTATTACTAAAATATAGACTGCAGTCGTTATTGTACAAAACTTTTATTTAATATAAGTGTAGTATACAAACGTGACGTTACTTTTGTGTATTTCATGTAAATCTTTCAAAAATCGAAAAAAGATGTTGATTTGACTTGACAGTCATCATGCCTATTGCTTCACTACATAGGTAGTACCCAAGTACTAGCGCTAAACTGTCATGTCGTCTAGAAAAAAAATGTTACATTATTACTAATCATAAGTAGATTTTAAGGAAATACTTATTATCTCTGCAATTAAGTATTGAAAGATATACTTTTGTATCAACAAAAATTAAGTTCTTGCATCAATTCTAATGAAAAAACTAGTAAACCGTCAAAACATATCAATTTGGATCATTTAGTATGGGATCATAGTAACCACTCCACAAATACAATACGCATAGAAAAAACAAATAACTAAAGATGTACTTAACCGATTTTTATTATTTACGTCTTTTAGGTGGGCTATTTCCGGTTTATAGTAAAAATAAGTGGTATCAAAGTAAATTCCATTCTCAACAATATAACTTTGATCGCGTTGTATTTATTTTATATTTATTAACTAAAGGTACCACATTTTTTTATATAGCAGGTTGATTCTTGAAGAAAACCGATGATTATATCTGAATTTTAAACTAGTACGTTCGTTAAATTCATCAAAATATGTAACCAAAGTTAAAATTAATCAAAGTAACCCCGGTTTACGGTACCTATAAACATGTTCTGACAATATGTAAGTAAAGAAACTGTAAGAAAAAGTTTTGTCTGGTTTAGTTTTGTTAAAAAACAGTATTTCTATGTTTAAGACATGATTTCATGTATGATTTAAATGAAATAACTGCTTATTTTTTTGTATTTGTGGCCTTTGATGGAATAAATAAATATCAGAGTTAATGTTATTTTTTTATGCAAAACGGACGTATACGCTCACAAAAGCTTGCACAGCACATATTACTTTCTAATAACCAAACACATCAAAAGAGGGTTAAAATGCCTACAAATTGATATATAACACATATAATATTAATGCTGTAAAAAAAATCAGTGAACAAAAAACGAATGCAAAATCTTTAAACAGCTCCCCTGTAAAAAGTAAATTTTTGACTTGTGTCGCTTTTGTATTTAATGGACGAAGTGTACCAATGAGCGTCGAATTTGGAAATCGGGATGAAAGTAACAAGTTGTTTCAATCATCCCTGGGTATCGAATTTCCAGAATCCTATAAACACGTAGCAAAAAAACATAAAAAGCATCATTAAAACATTGATTTGCAACCCTCAAACTGTAAATGATTAGTGACTTTACAACACCCATGCAAAACGCAAGCTATAGCGTTTACCATGAAAAATCTAGCTAAGATTGAAAAAATCGTTAAAAACTTACTTTTGACGCATTTTTCTGGGACCATAGCACTACACGCATAACCTGCCGTCACAGCTCCGTGGGTGTAACTGAGGTTAGGGGGGAATCGAAATGGCATCTAATGCCCTGAAGGACGTTCGGATAGATGTCGTAGAAAATTTTTAAATGAATTTGTTACATTCATCCCGCGTTACTTTTATACCTGGTCTCCCCTACTACCTATTCCTAGAACCGCCCCAAGACCGCGGTGCGGTCGTGTGTTACGGCTTTAACAGATAAATGCACTTTCACAGGCAACTAGAGTAGTTTTTTTCGGCTAGAAAAGCCGCAAATCGAGAATTAAAATTCGTTATAATTATATTTATGCCAATCAATTACCACCAGTACCACCATAAGTTCCTACGGGTCAACTTACGACAACAATGTACGAAAAGCCAAAAATTAAAGAAAACTGTTGTTGTAAAAAAGTGTTCTATCCATTGATTTAAGTAAAAGGGGTGCAGAGCAAAAAACCCCTTTTACTTAAATCAATGGTTCTATCCTTAATCTCAAATTAGCGAGGGGCCGCACATAGTGTGCCACTAAGAGGGATAGACATAGTCACTTACTACTAAGAAGAAAGTGCCACACAGGCACTTAGTGACGTATTCAACGCATTTGTCTGGCACTTACATTTAGCATCTAATGCACACACACACAAAAAATAGTGGCACAGTGATAAGGACGGACGATTATCGTTCCTTTTCACTTCCACTAGTAAAAAGTTTCATAAGACCATCCCTTTCGTTCTTGCTATTATTATAACGTTGTCAAATCCATATTAATCCTACATTCATGCAAATTAGCATGGTCACCGTAATTAAAACGAGATGCAATCTTCTACAAGTAGTATGCTCTCTCTGTCGGTCACACTTTTCTGTCGCAATACTCAGGGTTAGGTATAGCTCCATGCATCAGGCACAGACAGCGATAATCGTACCGTCTCTTTCCTACTCTAATATTATTGCCTAAAAAAAAGAAATGCATATAGCCATTTGTTCCTACTATTACTGTCAAAGTTGGTTGACAGACTATGTTAATATGCATGGTGAAGTGCAGTCAGCAGCAGATTGCTTAGACGGTAGGGTGTGCCCGCTTAGCAATATCTGCTGCTGCAGATATATGGAGCGTACCTTCCTACCCACTTATTCCGTGTTCCTACCAGACGAGACGCCTTCATTTTTCGAAGCGATAGGGTAAACTACTAGTAACTGATCACATCATAACATACTTACTGACTGCCAATAAAAAAAAAATAGGGTTTAAAATAATTGAACTATTTAAGTACAAAAATAATTCATTTTAGTATAAGGATTATTAATTATTATACTAGCACGTTCTAATAAAATGAATTCTGACAATTAGATCTAATTTTTTAGTATATGGCCAGTTAATGGGGATTTATACTTCTTAATTACTAAAATAGTCAATCTGAACGCTTTAAAATTGTACTGAAATAGCCTAATTGAACCATGCATGAACCGAACGTCAATTTGACGTCGTCAAATGATAAGTCAAAGTGACATTTGGAACGCTTGCTTGAGTTGCTTATGCTTGTGCTTGATTGATTTGGTATTATTGGTACTGTACCTTCGTTTTTCACACACTTTGTGGTCGAAACTATTTATGTTGTATTTTATTCATTAACACAAAATGAAACCACATTTATTATTATAACATCTCGTGAAAGTCGTGAAATGTCAAACAACATGAATCCAGGAGGTAACATGCCCTCGATTGGTTCTATGAATCCTTCTGGAGCTATTCAATACGCGAATAATCCGCTGCAGAGTCCTCAGCTGCAGTCCAGCTCCATCCAGAGCTCTCCGTCACAGCACAGCCCTATGAGTTCACAGTCCTCGATTGGTGCTAAAGTAAACACGAGTGGCGATCAGACTACACAGGTGAGATCCATGATTTTGCAAATATATCGACGTGTACGTGAAAGCTGTTACTAACGCTTCAGGTTGCATCTATAATACTTTTAACTGAACTTATTAATTTAATAACAAATACATATATTTAACAGCTCCTCAGCAGACCAAGACTACAGGAGTTGGTCAGAGAAGTGGATCCCACTGTGCAACTAGACGAGGAGGTGGAGGAGATGCTTCTGCAGCTGGCTGATGACTTCATTGACACATCTCTGAATGCAGCGTGTGCACTTGCCAAACACAGACATGCTCCAACAGTGGAGTTGAGAGATGTACAGTTACATTTAGGTAAGAGTAATGTAATGGCAATATTGGTTTTTTTTTCTCTTGTTTTAAAAAAATTGTTTGTTTAGAGAAGTTAATTTTATGTCAGTTTTGTGATGATAATTAATCATAGAAGCTTTGTGAAAGTCACCCTATTTTGTGCTTTTATGCTTGGATATGGCTCATTATTTATGAAATTAGCACCAAACCTTTGTAACTTTTACAAAAACTGACCACAATTTAATTACTGAAAATGCCCTGCCATGGTAATAAGATGATTAAATTCTTTTCTTTAATAATAATGTACCTTATTCATTCAAGTCGCAACATCTATATAAAACACTATATTAAAGTCCATAACACTATCACTGTGTGTAAATGGGCATTTTCACTTTTAGAGACTCCATATTAGTGTGAGATTAAAAAACCTTAATTACAGTCTGGTTTGTAATGCCAATAAAGTACAAATTTATTAGAAATTTAAACTTGATTGGTGCTTTTATATTATAATATAGCTTATTGTTTAAATTATGCTGATTGTATATCAGCATCAAAACCAAGTTTTTATTGAAATTTAGTGATTCTATCTATACAAAACGAACTGCACTTAAGGTTTGTAAATCTTGCGCAAATTGGGTGTCGCTAAAATTGAAATAGCTCAAATACTTCAAAATTCTTTTCTAAAATGTTCTCAATAAGACAGTCCTTCAAAGGAAAACATGTTTCAGAATTAAAATTTAAATCATCTTATTATTGAACTTTCCAGAAAGACAATGGAATATGTGGATTCCAGGCTTTGGCAATGACGAGCTGAGGCCATACAAGCGTGCTGCTGTCACCGAGGCACACAAGCAGCGAATGGCTCTCATACGGAAAACTATCAAGAAGTACTAGAAGATCATATAATATATTATTTTTAACAGTACTACCAATTAAAAGATGGTGATCATAAGAAAATGTGTTATTCATACTTTGTTTTGAGCCTTGATTCTGACCTTTGCAACTAATCTATTTTAAATTATTAAGCTTGGAAGACTAAATAAATGTAATGACAATCTTGCCCAAATTAAGCTAGTCCCATGGTAAGCTTAAATTATGTTTTTATTTTAATAATTGGGATAAACGAATTGAGCGCCTAGAACATGACGTCCTTAAACTCAATATCGAATTAATTCCACATGAGGGTGTCACTTTCATTGTTACATATCTTTGAATATCACAATCTCACTCAGTTCATTACAAACAGTGAATCAACCGCGCCAATATGTCGGTAAAACGTTTCTATGTAATAAAGTACCCTCATTATAATATCAAATTAAGAATAACGTTAATAAGTACTGTTTTTTTTACATATCATATTACTTTAGTTTTAAACACATTTACAGATTCACAGTGAAAATAACAGACGTTACTTTAAAAATGTATTTACTACACTCAATTCAAATTTCCAAACTTTCAAGCTAATTTTATAATTTTTACCAGTTGTTGATTGATCACTTATACCATAGCGCTGTCCAATTTATATGTGTGGAGATCAGGTATGTAATAGGTTGAATAGGGTGAAAATGTAACTGTTATGATTATGACTTATAAATTAAAAAAATAACTACGTTTTTCAGTTATTTTTTGTGAGTAATTTGTAGATAATATGCAAATATACCATTTTCAGTTGAAAGTAATACCTAAAAAAAGGTAAACAAACCTGCAACTTGCATTACTTCATAATCACGCTCTTTCCGAACACAATCTTGGTTTTACCAGCAACTTAAAACCTTAAACCATTTTTGTTAAAATAATTGATATTTATTAAATTATTAGTTTATTAGTATTAACGTAAAAATATATCTGGGAACGTGTTAAATGCTATGGATATGTGTATGGATGTGATATGTGTCAAATGCTATGGAAAATTGGAAAGTTAGCCATATTTGTTTACCTTTTTATTACTTCAATTTCAACTGAAAAATGGTATACATTGATTTTAGCTCCTTGAAATCATCATCATCAGCCTATGATAGTCCACTGCTGGACGTAGGCCTCTCCTATTAACTATGCGTATAGACGCATTAGGAGGTAAATGCCCATAATCGCCACGCTGGGCAAGCGGATTGGCGATCGCAGTAATGTGTCCACTATGATGACGCTGCTGCCCATCATCAATCTTTAATCAAATATGGTCAGTAACACTTCAATCCCTTAGTCGACTCTTACGACACCCGCAGGAGGAGTTGGGGTGGTGACAAATGTATTCTTTCTGCCGTCACCACACGGCCACGGCCTTGAAATACTTCCACACTATTTTTAAATAGGGTAATAGAAAGGGCTTTTGAAATTAAAAACATATACTTTTTTAACTCACACAAATTTATTTAAATTAGACTTAACTCTAAATACAATGATCATGATTTTCTTTGATAATGCGAAATAAGTTATACACTTATACTACATCATTAAAATAAATTTAATATTATAATAACCACAATAAATAGTCATACTCGTAGTAAAAATCATCATAATACTTCTAAGGTCTCAATCACCAAGTCTTGAAATTAAATCTAAAACTGAATCCATTTATCTGGAAATTTAGGTCCCTTAGTCTGTATAACTAAAATATCACATTGTAGGTGGAGGTGATAACAATATCAAATAATAAGTACTCTTTAAAATTACTCACTGATGACAACATAAACAAAGCCTTCAGAGAATCAAAGGTTTATTTATGTAATCAATCAACCCAATTGCTAACTTATAGAAGGTTTACTGGGTTATATTGGAGTAAATTAATCTATTGGTTTAAGTAGCATCACATCACAAATCACAATACTAAACATAACTAAACACTGGTTTAATAAATGAAAAATAACTTTCCCTACATAATGAATTTGCCAGTTTTATTACTATTAGCTGCTTAGAATTCGCCAGTTATAACGTTTGAAGATGCTTACATAGAAAATGTAGGTATATAGGTCCCTAGATAAGTTTTGCAATATCTACTTACCACATATTTTCATTTTTCTCTGTTTTATATTTGACTACTTGCTGCAAAACTTATCTAGCTACTTAGTTACCTATGTAAAAACATTTTACCTGCTTACTCTTTTTGACAAGATATATAGATTTAATAAAACATAACATCACTCATGTAAGTTCCGGACTCACACTGGAATGTCAACTTTCACATAAAAGACGTGAAAAAGATTACATTTGGAAAAATTTGTGTTGTCTTAATACGCGTAGGTAGTTTCCTAAGAAATATCTAACGAGATAAACTCTTATCTAAGCCTAAAATGATTCATTATCTCAAAATAAGTCATGGCTTGGCCAAGTGATAATACTATTTATACTAAAACAAAATTGATCTAATATTCATTTAGAGCAACAAAGATTTATCAGTTATCAATGAATACCATAATGGTCATAACGCATAAAACTATTGTTTACGATACCTATGGTGATTTCATAAATCACTTCCTACTTTTCAAAATATGTGAAATCCACGTAACATAAGGTCAAATATCGCGCCATTAATAAGTACCTACATTTATGCTAGATATTTCATCAAATAAATCATGTGGCTGCATTTCATAGTGTTGCGAGCTAATTTACTAGTTCGAAGCATTTCTACTAAAAGGTGTAAACATTCTAAGCGCTGCAGGCTTCGTCCTTGGCCACCAGGTACAGGTGGTCTGAAGAGTCCACCTTCTTCCAGCGGAGAGCTTTGGACTTAATAGTCACCGGAACCTGAAACAAGTGTGACAAATTATTGAAATTATAACCACTTTATTGCAACACATTAATTTAATACTATTATATGTCAATGTTTGCATATTTGCTTTAATGAAAATAGTAGGTCGAGTCCAGGTGAAGCAAAGTTATGAAATTCCCTACCTACAATTCTAGATTGATACCTTGGGCAAAAAAAAAAATTGTATTGTAATTTATCGATAAAATTGATTGTGGTTTGGGCCCTTGGCCAAATTGCTATACATAAAAGATAATACAGTCGTTCATTTAAGTTTATTACCTGACGGGGCGGCCCTTTTGTAGATAAGACCTATACTAAGAATTTGCACGCGCAAAGTAGCTATACTCGCCGCAAAACTATTTGGCGACTGAGGGCATACTGCTAGTGATGTGCCGTTCCCGGGAATATTCCCTACGAGGGAATATGCCCACCCAAAGGGAATATAGGGGAATATTGAAATTGTGTATTTATACAAACTTAATTTTTCGGAATTACGCTAAAATGTAAATCTTAAACCGTGTAACTGGATAATAAACGGAGTAACTTACATAGTATAGGAAATTCCCAATACTCCCGGGCATATTCCCATTGTTCCCGGGAATATTCCCAATGTTACTGGGCATATTCCCTTGGTTAAAATAATACACATTTTAAGAGAATATATCTTTATTACACAAAAACGTTACAAATTAATACAGGTTTAGTTTTAAGTACAATTAAATTGGTACTTGTAAAAAAAAGTAAAATACCAACATAAAGGAAAAAATCGTGGCATGCACATAAAGTAAAAAATCGTAAAAATTATAGGAAGCAATATTAACTAAACATCACAGTTCAATTAATTCCGTGCTCATACTGCTCATCGATGTATTTGGTATTTCTGCTGTGATTGAGTTTTGGCTCGGCTCTCGATATTGAGTAGGTGGCGAGTGGCGACGTCGAACAACTGGGTACATCATTCGCTTCACTTGAACCACTATTTGATTTGTTTTTTCTACGTTCTTTAAAAAAATATTGCACTTCGCATGGTGTTTTAGAGCATTTAGCTAAGTGGCAGGCGAATTTTGTGGCATTTCTGTACGACTACACAGCATTGCAACAATAAGTTACTGTTATGTTATGTTATGTTCAAAAACTTTGCTCTTTGGCTTCATGATTTAAGCTCATATACGAACGTATTCACTGCACTAGATCCATAAGAAGACTGTAGATGTAGTGAATAATGCCTTATCTATCTTCGTATTTTTACGGAAACGCCCGATCGTGTCATGCTTACTATGAACACTGACCCACATGCATGAGTGAGATAGCATAGCATTATGCACTCGGGCGTTTCCGAAAAAATACAAATTACAAAGGTAAGAAAGACTTTATACGTTACATCTGTAGTGCACCACGTGGTCGTCATGTTATTTTTTAAAAGCAAATGAAAAAATGAGAGAAAAAATTTAAGTTATTAAGTACATTTGCGTTCTATAAAAAATGGAATTTAAAAGAAAACAAACACTTAATTATGAAAAATATCTCAAGTAAATATAAAATTCAACTAGATAGGAAATAAACTACAGAACCCTAAATATATGCAGTTTTTGGTAAACCGCGTTTCTACCGTATACTTTGAATTACATTAAGATTCTACTAAGATTTTGAACAGGCAACAATATTTCGATATTCCCTTGTCAGGGGAATATTCCCGGAAACATGGGAATATTCCGGTTGGGAATATTCCCATTCCCGGGCATATTCCCGCGGCACATCACTACATACTGCTATCTCTCTCACTTTGACCTGGAACTAACAAGTGTAACATAGATAGCAAGACGCCTTCAGTCGCCTGCGATGTAATTGACCACACGTGGTAATTTTACTGATAAATATGTTAACTTGGGCTTTACCTGGTACACCTTTTGTTTGTGAAGTTGAATGAAATAGCCGCATCTTTGTTTTGATATAAATAAGCGGGGATGTTTTAGTAAATTTGAAAAGGGCAATTTCGGGTTTTGGTTTTATACGTGTTTAGTCACTAATAAGATTGCAGGCCGGACAGACTTAGCGAGAGTTTAGTCGAATTTAAACTAATTGTTTTTTTATTATTTTGTTACGTTTTTGTATTGTTACTGTTGGTGAGAAGATAGCGTTTTTAAAGTGTATTAATAATGAAGATCAGTTGGGTGTGGAGTTATGCCACCAGGATCGGTGACACTGCTTTATGCACTTTATGAAATGATCGTACGAACAATGAGTTTTTGTGTTGTGGTGGTACAACAGGATCGATAGGAAAGCATTTGAAAGCGGTGCACCTAAAATCTCCCGTCATCGTCACGACATCCAATGAGTTAGTATATTGTATTTTTTAATTATATTGCTTTTTAATATCCTTTTATATGAAATAAAACTATGAAAAACGGATAAACTCGCGTATATTAACTAATTTTAACTTCATTCCGACGTTTCGAACACTTTACAGGGAATGAAGTTAAAATTAGTTAATATACGCGAGTTTATCCGTTTTTCATAGTTTTATTTCATGAGTAATCCTTGCGGTAACCGAAGAAAATATTATCCTTTTATATTTTAAAAGTTCCTTATTTTGTTGGAAATAACGCTGTAAATTTGTATATTTATGACGCATTTATTTTGTTCCTGAGTTATGGGTTTCCTAGTATAGATTAATCGTTGTCTGGTACCCTCAATATTGATTTATGTATTTATTTATATCAACTTTTTTGCACGAAAGAAAAACTTAAATTATGATATTTAGAACTAAGAAAAAATATTTACTCCGCACTGTGTTATGTATTTTTTAACTTCCGTTCACATCTCATTATTAAATTAGGTAATTAATACATGACAATGTGTCAGTTTTTATTAATATTGAGCTCAGAAGATATCTATATTTTATAATTCTGCCCTCCTTACCTTAAAAAGTAAAATATTAATATGTAAAATTTAATTTCAGTACGTATACACGTTATCATACTGAAATTAAGTACAACTAAGTTATCGCACTTTACGTTAGAAAGGCAATTAGGTAACCACTAAATTAGATTCACAAATATCACGGAACATTCTCGTCCGTTTTCCTTAGTCCTTAAAGACAACGCATCGAATCGTCACTCAACAACGCGGGCGGAACGGATTTGCGTGTAATTAAGATACGTATCCCCGTGTACACGTGTATACGTAACTTTATTGATACGTAGCCGTGTAACACGCAGGAAACGGGCCTTAAAACCGTGGCCGTGTAACACGGCAACGGGGATCCGGCTACGGTTACACGAAACACGGTCACGACCACGAGCCCTACTACTTACTTACTACAGGAGGTACAATAATGAATGCAGCCTCGGATTACCATAAGGAACTACCTATACCTAGTTTCAGCAGACTTGCCCACATAGTGCTTGCAGATATTTATAACGATTGTACATTCCTCCCAACGCCAGATCAGCGGCCCTACCGCGAAAAACGAAATTCGTAAATTTCGAGGATTTGTCTCTTTCACTCTAATGACGCCTTCGTTTGAGTGACAGAGGAAAATCCTCGAAATTTACGAATTTCGATTTTCGCGGTAGGGCCGCAGTCGAGTTCAAAGTAACGTGCCTGTGCTCGGCTCTAGATCGATGAACCTCACATTTCCAACCGGCCGGACGTCATGAGAGTCAGCCGAGTGGCAACGCGCCAATCGCGCGACTTTGATCAGACACACCTCTTGGGAGTAGCTGATCTTAATCACGATATTTGCTGATTTCGGCAGGTGTCTGACAGATTACCTTGGAACACTGAATATTGTATTGGTATTTTATACATACGCGGTGCAAGCTACTGTTTAAATGTCCTTAAGTTATCATACTTATCATTTTATCATTTTTATCAATATCTTAGATGAGTAATTCATAATAAGAAAGTTATTGTCAGCTGTATAGATAGTATTAAAACAAAAAGAGATACCTACATCGCAGTGTTTTATTGTAAAGAGGAAAATGATTAACCCCCCTTATACGTAAACGTCTGCTAACTTAACAAGCCGCTAATAATTGTTTGTTCCTTTCGGCCTTAACAATAACAACGTGTCCATACCATAAGGGCAAAAGGGACAAACAATTATTAGCGGCTTGTTAAGTTAGCAGACGTTTATGAATTAGGGGGTAAGTTTTTGCTGAGATAAGGCCAAGTAAAGTATAGTCCATTTCAAATACGAAGGCCCGATGCCACTCGAAACTTTTGTCATTACAAGGATCGGACAAACGCCTGTCATTTCGAAAAAATAACTCTGTTCCATACAGTAGAGACTTCCTTATGTTATGATGTTAACATATTTTATTTTATAAGATATTTTCTTAATAAAACTATTACAAAGTATCGCTTTAGGAGATCCCAACTCCTTCTTACTTTTATGTATCCTTATTGTGAATTTATGACAAATAAACGACTTAGAATTTTTGATATTTAATTTTGATCTATTGAGTGTATAATTATCTTCTTCGGTTACCGCGATAGTTATTCATGAAATAAAACGATTTAAACGAATTATATTGCGTAAGTATATTAATTAACGTTGTAACGACGTTTCAAACAATCTTGGTATGCACAAGTATCTAAGAAATAGTTGGGATCTCCTAAATAGATACCTTGTGTTCGTAATGTTCGTATTATAAAAAATATCATAAATAAATAAATAAATATCTTAAATTAATAAAATATGTTAACATCATAAGATAAGGAAGTCTCTACCATACGGAACAGGGTTATGTTTTCAAAATGACGGGCGTTTGTCCGATCCTTGGTAATTTAATTTGGTCCACTACAAATTGGCACGTGTGGTACGCCGATGTATGCATAAAATATCACGCTACAAAAGGGCCTGACCAGGTTTCTTTTGTTATCACTGATCCTATTGTTGACGCCTAATGACTTTGTTAAGTGGAATCGGGCCTCCGTATTTGAAATGGACTTTACCTACATATATATATATATATATATATATATATATATATATATATACATATATATATGGATTTTTGCCCTTTAAAACGCGACGTTATTCAATGGCGATAGACTAGCACAACATAATAACAAATCGAACCCAATAGTATTTTACACAATCGTGTTATAATAAAGATTTTTTTCTCAAACATGCAATGAAATGTTGTAGTTACGTGCCTAAAAAGTGGCCGGGAAGTACCTCGTTGCCGGCCTAGGCCGGCAAGTACCTCTTTTTTAATTTTCATTTGACATAGGGTTGTGACCTGGCATCTTGGCTTTTAGCCAATAATTATCTGTAAGTAATATCAGTATAAAAAAAAATATTGGAAAATTTTTGCAGTTATAATTAGGTATTTAAATTATATCATTTAAAATAAATGTACAATAACTACTCAAAATAATATTTAAAAAGCAGTATTATACGGCGCGATCCGTCGGCCCCGATCACTGCATGCGATTAATTGGACCCAACCGACGGCGTCGTCTAATACCGCTTTTTTAAATTAAAAAATTGCAACTTTCAAACAGGTCAATCTTTAAAAAAAATTAGGTGTCGGTGTCGTATTTGACTTTTGTTGTGTTTCAAAGACTTAGTTATGTAGTTGACTTATAATTTCTTAGAAAGAAGATACATTTTTTTGTTTCATTTCATTGCATGTTTGAGAAAAGCATTATACATACCTCGGCCATGAAGTGACGGGTTGCCGTCCGAATACTATCCGGCCTCGCTTCGCTCGGCCGTCTACATATATTCGGCCGGCAACCAGTCACTTCCCGGCCTCGGTAGTAATGTACTATTTCAGTCGTGTACCGTAGATAGAGTAGAAACTTGTAGGTAGGATTACTTGGCAGAACTTTTAAAACATACATAGAAAAAATTTATAACTTGCAGATCCGATTATTGAAAACCATTGTACCCAAACATATTAAAGAAAAACACGAATCAGATTATGCCCAACTATTTAAATATTGTAACGTTCTACCTATACAAAAGAAAACTAAATTAGCTATATTAATTGACGAATTCCCGAATGTACCAAAACTTATAGTAAACAAAAGATGTATTAAACTTAGAGAGAAACAGAACCAAAATAAATATTGTATACCCAAATATAATAACTTATATGGAACTAGGCTATGCACATATATATTACCTAAAACTATAAATGAACTGCCAGAAGATGTTGTAAAAAGCTACTTAAAGGGCAAACATGTTAATACAATTGTTAAAAAGTACTTACTAAATTGTAATGAAACGAACTTCGTTTATTAGTATCCTATCCATAGGTATTTAGTATATTTTATGTAACTAACAGTAGAATATTATTAATGTATAAAATCGAACTCCCCATCGGCAAACAAACCTTCTCAAGGTTTTGCCAACGATGGGCTTGAAATTAAAAAAATTGTAAATTTTGTTTTTATCCAATAAATTAAAAAAAAAAAAAAAAAAAAAAAAAAAAAAAAAACTTATAAAATATTTGAGTTTTTCCTCTTCCGAGTCTAGAAACGTGAATATCACCTTGACCACTGAGCTCTTAAGTACAATTTATGCGGAAAAGAATAAAGCAATGTTTCTTAATTTTAGAAACCTATCTGAAAAACTTTACGAGTAGGTAAACCTATGCTGATAACGATATTATAGTTCGAGAAATATAAATTGAATGTTTATTTTTACTACAATGTAGGTAGAAAGTTACCAATTTATATTTCACGAACTATACTACGAAGATATTCTGCCTTCCGTGTGGTATCGCTTATAAAACGGGTTGTGCTCTGAAACAACCACTCATTACAAAGTCAGTCTCCGTAGCCTTGTTGGTAGTGACCCTGCCTACGAAGCTGGAGGTTCCGGGTTCGAGTTCGAATCCTGGCTAGGGAATTCTTTGTGTATTTATTTATCATAAATATTTATTCCTTGGTCATGGCTGTCTATATATTTAAATATCTATATGTATCTTGTATCTATCTATTATACAAAATAAGTTCGATTAAGGCTTGTGATGTGGATACCAGTCGACGGTATCCACATCACAAGCCTTAATCGAGCTTAACGTGGGACTAGGTCGATTTGTGTGAGATGTCCCAAGATATTTATTTAGGTATTATTTATATTAAATTATGCCCAAAGTCGTTTTCTACCACCTCCATCGCTCATTATCATCAGGGTGTTCATTCTCACACCCTGGAGTCTAAAGAGTAACGTAGTATACAGTTTAATAGGAATTTACTGCTGTGGAAT
The DNA here is from genome assembly GCA_025490895.1 of Thaumatotibia leucotreta. Lineage (NCBI taxonomy): Eukaryota > Metazoa > Arthropoda > Insecta > Lepidoptera > Tortricidae > Thaumatotibia > Thaumatotibia leucotreta. The sequence continues at coordinate 70,986 of JALPQI010004557.1, forward strand.
AAACTCCCTTCAGTGGACGAGTTTTTACTTCCTAGCGACATCAGGATTAGATATGCTGCTAAAATATTGTACACACTGTATTGTAAAAATATCAAATATCGTCGGGGATAGTGCAATACCGCGTAACTACCAAAATAGATAAGAGTTCAAATATCAAACAATTGACACTCAACTTGAGCCTTATTGATTTTGTTAGTTACGCGGTATTTCACTATCCCCGACGATATGGCATATATATTAATCTAATTTGTAAAAAGCTTTTGAGACTTGAATGCCACAAACCCTATAGACTTAAACATTCAAAGCCTGAGGCCTAAAGACTAGAGGTTTCTGTGCTCGTAAGAAGCAACGCGAATTTATTAAGTTGAGATTTTATGGTATTTATGGATTTATGGTCGAGGCTTCAAGACTCAGAAGCAAAGCCCGGATGACGGGAGCAAAAATGCAGTTGTCAGTACTGGTTAAATATCGACTATTCTATCGACATCCATACCAACATTTTATGAATTAGAAACGTATTGATCAATAGTAGTTTATGCAACCGTACGTAATCAGAGGCATTGAGATCTAAAATTGATAAACTTTACAATAATTATGTCAATAATACCTGTGACAAAACTGAAATTAAAGCCTAAAAACCAGCTTGCGTATCGTTCAAAAGTTCAAAATGGACTTGTTTAGATTACTTTTACATCCTCAAGGCGCAATCGTTCACAACAAATATCAGAATGTGTTGACTTAAAAAGTTGGTGTTTTAATTTTAAAAATCTTATATAATTTACTATCTGGAAAAGAAGTGGACCTTAGGGAAACATAATAAGTATAATCTCAAATTAAAAAATTGTTCATATGGATGTTGATAGAATAGTCGATATTTCATTAAGCACTAGTGAAAAGTTAATTTTTGCACCCGTCGTCCGGGATTTGCACAGAAGTCGCGTAATTCGGGTTCTGTTGTTTACGCCTCAGCTTAAATTTAGGTACAACACTATTTTGAAAGGGCATGCATATGGACCGCTTGGGGGTTGCAGATATGTCGCCGTACTCATACTTGCGTATTTTGATTCAAACAAATGGTCTAGACTAGAGTATTTTTTTATGTTTCCCATCATTATTAATATTTTAAAGCAAAATTAATAAGTAAACATCACATCATCAGCCTCTCTCAATCCACTACTGGGCGTAGGCCTCTTCTAATACTAACTAAGTATGCGGACGTTTTAGGAGGTGCGTAAATACCTAGTGTAGACTGTAGATACCCATAATTGTCAGCATTTGGGTTTGGCGATCAAAATTGTACGAGTATGTCCACTGTGACACATTATCAATCTTCTATAAACGAATATTCTTAGGCACTCCAATCCCTTTGTCGACTCTAACAACACCAACGGGAGAATGGTGATGGTGGTAAATATACCACCCCATATGACACGCATAAACCATTTAAAAAAAATATCGCGAAATGATGGCGTTTTGGCAAACAAAAAGACACTAGATATACTTGTTGGAAGCGGACAGATCCAATTGAAATATGTACATATGGCTTAATTTATTTGGTATCTAGACCCTCGGACGTTATCTTGGACACGCTGAATCTAAATAAAGAAAGCTTCTTTCAAATGTCAGAAGTAGCTCAGACGGCAGCACTAGTGCAAACAAGGGCTGACGCAGTCTGCGAATGCTCAAAAGATAAGCTTGCTTAGGCTGAGGCCAGACGAGCGTAATATTTTGAGTTTAGAGCCGCGCCTCACTCAGCCCTGGATTCACCAAGCCATACATCAGTTCTATGCTGAACACTACCTACAACTGGAAGCAGAATTTAGGAGGGCGGCGTTGGAAACGCACTTGCAACATCATTGTGTCGACATCTTTGCAAGATCGTTTTTTTATGCTATTACACGTCTGCATACTCCAAATTCGAGACACATTGAGATATATTTACAAAATAAATAAGAACTACTTCTCGCTATATAAAAAAAAAGTATTTATGAAGTTCATATCAAAGTAGGTAAATAATCGACAATGGAATTTTTTTACACAAAAATATATATACAATGGAATATTATTATGTTCAGTATTCATGGTTGTGCATACGTGCGATAACAGCCATGACTAAGTGCGCCTTAAAATAGGCAAGGTCGATGTTAAAATTGTCTAAACAATATGGAATCCATCCCCAATATCCCTATCATAATAAAACTATTTTAAAATCAGATAACTAACAATTGGGTAAAGTAAAGACTGCAACACAAGTTGCCAATTCTCTTGTAAGTTTTTTCAATGTATTGATCAATATATTATTATTGTCCAGTCTCCGTATATCTAGGTCTAGCCCAGCCTAGCCTTATAAATAGACAGATATATACGGACGCTTAAATCTACTTAATTTATATAGGTAAGAACACAAAAGAACTATTGATTTACCCAATATTATACTAAATGGACTCGATAGCCTCTACGTCGAATT
>JALPQI010004558.1:0-64669 GCA_025490895.1 Thaumatotibia leucotreta
GTAGTTCTTAATATTTTTGGTTCAGATTCAGAGTAGGTAATACTGACAACATATTTAAAAAAAAGTTTAAAAAATATTTTCAAAATGTATTTATTTTTAGTAAAATTCGATGGTTTATAAGATATTTTATAAATAAAGTAATATTCATAAAATGAGCTCCTTATTAATAACTGGCTAAGTATTTTGTGCATATTCTATTAAAAACAAGCACATTACTAGTAAAGTACTTGGTGGTAACAACTGGGATTTATTTTTCCCAGTAGTTACCACTAAAGTGATTGGTGGTGACTACTGGGAATTCTTTTTCCCAGTAGTTACCATCAAGTACTCTGGTGGTAACAGGTGGGAGAAAAATTCCCAGTTGTTACCACTGGTGTCAAGTTGGTGGTAACAGGTGGGAATAACCCAAAATATCGAGGTATAATCATGATTTCATGATGTATCTAATATCGGAGGAGGCTATGACACAAAACTTCTGACTTGTGAGGTCATTTATGGTCCTGTAATTGTATAGTATGGTTCCGCTTTAAAACTTTAAAATGTATTGTGCCGTCTATCACTATTGCACTTACTCAATCCAGTTTGTGAATGCAATCTTACTTTACAAAATACTTTAGTATGGGTAGTAGGTATGAAATGATTCACAATCAAGATCCAACCAAGTTAAAGCAATCACAAAAACCGTAGGTATGATGTAATTTTCCGAAGCCCGTTTCGTAGAAAACGAACAAGAAACCGTGTATTGTATAAATAACACAATGTGACAGGTTTTGAGGTTATTTAAATAGGCAACAAGTGCACCTGAGCATACGTAAACAAGTGCTTACATATTCGCTACGCTAGACGTTTCGCTATTTATGCAAAGGTTTTACGATGCCTCGCATCTCGTATTCATATATTTATAAAAGACTTTGTACTCGCCAGCGAGATTTCTAGTATTATTTTTATTCTCACACAAAGAGTTTTTTTTAACTCTCTTAGGTTCTATGCTTCAGGGATAGAGTTGCCATCCGTCCTGGCTTCCCCAAATTTGTCCTAGTTTTGGAGGCCGCCTGGGCCCGAACACGTTTTCACTTTTCATGCGAGGAAACACCTCATTGGATTTAACTATTTATCGGCATTATTGTGTACGTGGTGGTACAAAATAAAATCAGGGGTAAGATGGGATTTACGCTAAGGCTAATCAAGCTAATGGAAATTGATTCTGATGCTAGTATGTTAACCCTAGCCTAGCCTCGTCTTGTTCAGCGTGTTCAAAAGGATTTTATCCTATTTCAAAAGGATATAGTAAATTATGATTGAAAACCTGGATAGGTCGTGATCACCCCGAAATTTCATGTTTATGTAAATGTGAAATAGAGGAAATCTAAGTATACTGTTTTGTCAAATGATTTGGTTTGAATTTCAATTAACCAAATTAATTAAGTGGGGACGATGCTAGCTGATAACAGTCTAGCAAAGGTAGGTTCGGCGACTGTCGGAGTAGTAGCGTAATTGGCGATTTAGACTGGTCTACTACACGAGTGATAGTCAAGTTTTCGTGAACATCACCGAAAGTCCCGGCAGAAACAGCCCTATTAATTCCTTCACCTCCCAAGCACTCGCCTTAACCAACCAACATAAGCGTAACCTCAAAATTGGTAGCAGCTATATGTATTCAGAGTTCACGATTATAGCAGTTTATTGGCTGTATAAGCGTTGAATAATAAGCTCCGGCTCGGATAACGAGCGGTATAAAGAGCAACTTTTCGCTGTAACAGGATAAATCGGGTTTCAGCGGCGCTTTTAATGTAATTTTATGTTTTTACTTTCGCACATAACGTAATTTTTTAACTGGAAATGGGACTAAAGAGAAGATATGCCTCATTAACAATGTAGGTTAAATAGGTCACCAGGATTGTATAAGGCTTGACAAAATAAACATCCAAAAGGAAAATACTTTTATTGAATACAAGACAAATATATAATAGGAGCGATACAAATTCTATTCAAGATATTGGCGTCAAAGGAGACATAGGTTGGATTTTATTTCTACTTAACAAAGCAAAAAGGTACGTACACTAAGTACACATATTTTGATATCGACGGTACACGTGGAATACCCCCCTAGGATAACGTCGATAGAAAATTCAATAAGTAACTAACAAATTAGGAATAAAGCTCGATTTTTTTTCTTCGGTTGCTAAGAGTAGAGACAGTTTTTATAGTGAGGGTTGCTTGTCAGCTGACGATGTAAAAATGACAATATTTTGAAGACTGCACAAAGTAGCTCTGGCTGTAACTGGGGTATACAATCACGCAAGTTGAAACGTTGGACAGTGTGACCAACAGCTAGAGTTGTGGTCAATGTTGCCGTTCTAAATGCGGCCAAAATGGCTCATCCTCATTTTGGCAGGGCATACACCGGACATTGTAATTAATATCGCGTGATGAGCCGTCCGCTATTGCTATTATATTCTGTCTTGTATGACAGCTAATTTGGCCCTTATGTAACATTGTTTCATTGTTTGTGCTGGGATGTATCACCTCTAGACGTTCTTGTTTTTTCGTCTTCATAAATAACAATTGCAAGTTTTTCCGAAGACTAATCTAAGTTTATAGGCTCTATCGTGGCCTAGAAAAGTAGTTCAAAATGATTTGTGGGTTCTACTTCTAAGGCTGACTATTGCTAAGTATAAGTAAGTATGACATTCTACTAGAGCCATGCTATATGCTGCATAGATAACATAGGTCTGGAAAGACACCTTAGGGGCGGACTCACAGCTGCTTAAAGAGTAGTGACGAACGAAAAGTAGTAAGAACGAAGTAGAAAACGCAGTGACGTGCCGTGCCGTAGGGTAGACGTATAACATTACCAATTGAAACGCAAGGCCACTCAGGATAAGGAACCATGTCAATATCACATTAGGTATTAACAAAATCGGACTACAAAAAACGTCTTACTACTTGTCATTTTGACATGGTTCTAGAGGGCATAGCCTAGGGTTCCAATTGGTTGAATGTACGCCGTGACGGTTGCCCCATACGAACGATTTATCACGCGATCCTTTGCGTTTGACGTTATGTGACGTTGAAAATGTTGGAAAAAAACATTTTTTATTTTCAACAAGTTATTAAACTTTCGGTTTTTCTGTTTCTTTCGGGGTTTTAAAGAAATAATCATTGTCACAATCACTGTCACTCGTTACATCTATTTCAATTGATATTTCCTCGATGATGACTACCCTTTTTTTTAAGGGTACTTGATATTTTTTTTGTAAGTTAAAGTTAAACCCAATTCACATTGGTTAAAAGTTGAAAGTAAAAACATTAATTGATTTTTACCGAAATAAAACCGAAAAAACTAAAAAGAACCGGATATTTCGCAGACATTTTCAACGCTAGTCACGTCACTGAGAATCCGTACCATCATTTTTAAGCAGCGGTGTGCTCGTAGCTTGCTAGCAGACATGAAAATATTTTTCAGAATGTAACTCTACCTTCATTTCCCGCTAACTTTATTAAACGAAATTATTACGCCAACGCCTCGAGAAACCCAACTCTCTTAACACCGTCATCTTCACTTTACATATTTTATTCTTCAACGTATTCCAAATAAGATATCATAAGATATGCAACGCCCCCGAGCCCGAAAAGCGACTCAATACAGAGAGTAGAGCCTCGACAATCCGAATTTCAAAATGTAGTAATCAACAAAGACATATAACTTGACATTGCTACGTTGCAGGTACACAGGGTGAACGATATGAAGTGTTACCAATTTCAAAGGACTGCGATTTTTTAGTCCAAAACATATTTCCGATAATAAGCCACTATTACTTTGACACCAGACTTAATCGTTCAACCTGTACATCGTAATTATCCGCTTGGTTCATTTATAGAAACCTAGTTTTATATTCCAGTATTTCATGAAAATTCGTTTTAAATTGCTTCATGCCGTTCCTATTATTTGAATACTAAAATGGACCGAATATTCCAATCGGAAGCCCTATTATATGCATAGCATTTTTTTATAAAAACAGTAGTGGCTGATAATGTGTGTAATTTTATATTACATAAAGTCACGAATACCCTAAAACTTTCGTATATTTGCAAACCCAAATCCCGACACGAGACAAGGGGTCCCACCTGTAGTTGCCAACAAGTTTTATCGCACACCTAGGGCTCCAAAGTGTCTCAGAAGCAATTCGTTGTGAACACGCAATCTGACGCTTTAGCGGGCATTTATGTCCTGACTCGTTGGACTATCTGATTTGCGGGTAAAAGCGAAGCCAGTTTGTCGACATTCTGCTCTAGATGTAGATGGAAAATGTTACTAAAGCTTCTTGTACATGGAATGTAGTCTAAGGGCTTGTTTCACTAACGCTGAATAAAATATATCTGTCAGATATAATTATGTTAGATGTCCTGTTCTTTTACCGTTCGAAAAAATATGTTGATATGACTTGCCAGTCATAATGCCTATTGCCATGGTACGTGTTAATTTGATATGCTTCTAAAGTGGCCAATTCTAATTGGTTGAGCTTATTTCCTTTTTATACATACAGTCGAGTGCATTAATATATAGACACATTTGTAAGGGATCAGTATGGAGAAGTGTGCATATATTAATGCCCTTGACTGTACATAGTAGGTACAGTGGTCGTCAGACATATCGAAGCGGCCACGGTGTTCATAAGTATCTGAACATACACTAACTTCCTGACAATAAAGCGCTGCTCAGATATTTATGAGCATCCTGTCCGATCTGATATATTTGATGGAGACTGTACCTAGTAGGTATTTTATATTTGTTGCCGAGGCTTTCACATCGTATCAGAGAGGAAGTACCAGTTCTCCCTTCACTGAAAAGATAAACATCGATTCAATTTCCTACGTAGTTTCCGAATATATCACCGCAAGGGAGGTATTTTTTATCAATTGTTCGATTATTGGTCCAGATACTAGTGGAAAAAAGCCCACTTATGTCAGAGTCAGACATTTAATATCCGACTCTTAGTAGGTACCTACACGTCCGACAAAACACATTTTATATTGGAACCTAATATAACAAAATTGGCGTTATTCATGAATAATGACTTCCATTTGTGAGGTAACTTAAATTATTCTTAATAATCCGTTTCGATATCTTAAAACCACGTTAACAATTAAAATAGACCTCAAAAAACCCTATACGCATACGGCGTCGAATAGGAGTCCAGGACTGCTACCGCGAACACCGAAGTTCTCTAATTTCGGGACACAAATTCCCGAAATTTAGGAACTTCGGTGTTCGTGGTAGCAGGCCAATAGCCGAAAGTAGAGGATACGTTAGGTTTTACTCGATACGTAATGCATTTTATCGCGCTCGCACTGACATATTGGAGCGAGTACGATGGCCTGCTTTACATATCGAGTAAAACCTAACGTTACCGATACTTGCAAAGTCATGGTACGGGTACTGTACCAGTGTTATCCGACGCCGTAAGCCGCGAATAGCGTTTTGCTATAGTAACTTGGGCCCTGTGTACCAAGAGCAGCTCATGGTAGGCACATGGTCACCTATTCGACGCTGTACGCGGCATACAGCGTTTTCCCAAACGTGCACCGTCCAATAGGAAAACATACAGCCTTAAATAACATACTGGTGGAGGTGCGTCGCGTGTGATATCCGACCCCGTACGGTCGTGCGAAGAAGAAGCAATTCGAGTAATGAAGAAGTAATATGTGATGCGAAGATGTGTTTGCGATGTGATGGTGATCACATTGCGAGCGTGCTACTGCTGACGTGCTGAGGTGCAGCGCGCACGGCTTTCGGACGCGCCTATAAGGAGTAGGTACGTTCGACGCGGCCGAGAAAACACGGGAAAACGCTTAAATCCGCATCCGGCGCCGGATAGGAGACCCGAGCCTCGCACATCGAGGCGACTGTCGGCATCTGATAACCCTCCCTTTTCTAATAACATAAACGGTAAGTGTTTTTACTGGTTTGTCCTTTTGCTCCGGGCGTCGAGCGACACATCGTCGGGACGTGACTTTTTGCATAAAGGTCCAAAGTTGGGATCACGCGGGACGAGGGAAATTCGCTTGGGAAATGTTTTAAAGCAAATTAAATGATAATAGCATGAAAAAGGACACTGGAACTGAAAAATTTAACAAGAATTTATACGTGTAATCTACGAAAGGGTTGCCGTTTTAAAGGATCGGTCTAGTGTCCTTGTAAAACAAAAAACCGTAAGTATTAAACAACTGGTATGGAGTTAGGATGTTTTTGAGGGTAATGTCAGCCCGGGGGCCATCAATCTACGGCGTAAACAAATCCCGGAGCGCTTGCGGGCGAAAGATTGGCTCCTGATTTGATCGCTCGCGCGTTACGTCAAAAGCTGTGCAAGTTTTACTCCTATTCATTTACGCAGGTCAAACTCATGTATTTTTAGTCACTGCACGTGACATGTATCAGTGAGCTTAGGTCTGTGTTCTAACCCAGTAGCTACGAAGGCGTCATTAGAGGGACAGAAACAGACGTACAAAATATACATTTTTCTAAGTTTCGTTTACAGCGAATTTCAAATTATACGAGCTGTTTCAGAGATGGTGGAAATATATAAATAGTTATACAAGAATAACACGTATAAAGATAAGGAAGCAAGAAATATATTCAAAATGCGTAATTCCTGCAGAACTTTCACGAGTATAATTAATGAAACTCGTGGATTAACTCCATTTCGGTATAAATAACAACAAGGAAAAACAACGTTAACGTAAACAAGGAAACGCCGAAACAGAACACTCTTATTAGATGTATTTTTACTTATAAAAAGGTTCCACTTGAAGGTCTGTTAACAAGGTTGACAGCTTGTCCGTTTTTAAATTGACTTTCGCAGGAAAAAGAGTTCGTTAAGGGCGTTAGAGGGGGGACTAGAGTGATTAGATTACGCCAATCCAATTCGTACAGGGTTCCATAGTATATCTTTAATTCTCAAATGAGATATTTTGAATTAGTGATGTACTTAACTAGCAATCCACTCGTGCGAAAGCATTTGTCTATGTTATTTAGTCACTACACGTGACATGTTTCGGAGAGCCTAGGTCTCCATTATCAAGCACTGAGCCCATGCGTGAGATCTTTGGGCACCGTGGCTGCTCTGATATGTCTGATGGCGACTGTACATAAACGCTATGAAGTGTGTTGAAATGGAATCTCTGTGGGATAGGCCAGATATACATGGCCAGCGCCTATAATTAAGACCGTTTTGAAGAAAGCGTACAGCTATTTTTTTATTTTCAGTGAAATTGAACCATCATATGAAGTAAATCGAGTTAGGTCGATTTCTGTATTGACAATAAAACGAAATTGGTCGTTGTCTTATAACAACAGTACCTATATTAGACAATAGACACTTTAGGTATGTCGGGGTTAGTTCGCGCAAAGTGGGTGTGTGATCCTAGAGGTGATTACATTACCGTCATTACCGATATTGCAATCCAATCCGCGGTCATGAATGCTCTAGCATCCCCTATTCAGAGCCACTAGTGTTTACAAACTACACGTAAAGGTGCGGTTAAACTAAAAGAGCATTCGCTGTTCTAACCTCCCACTCTACGAAATTCGATCGGTACCCAAAACCTGATTGGTTAATTTCGTAGAACGGGCGCTAGAACAGCGAATGCCCTTTTGGTTTAAACGCACCTTAATAGAAAGCGCTAGTAGAAAATAAAGAATAAAATCTTGCATTATTTTAAAATCACACTTTCAGAATACAGTTGTAAAAATAAATCCGCGAAAGTGTTTCACGATATGTGTCGAAGACAATAAATTTAATGCCAATGACGAATGTCAGCTATATTTGTTTACATTTTTTCGTTTTCTATTGGCGCAATATATAATTATTAAAGTTGATAATTATTAATTATTCTCAGGGTTAATTCAATAGACAAGGTAAGGTAAGCAGATTAATTAAAAATGCTAATGATTTGTAACCACAAATATGACATTTAAAATTAAATCTTCTCAAGCTTTATATCTTCGAAAATGGCATGTCATTAATAATGTAATGTTATAAAATGAATAACTTACACAACCAAATGTCTCATATTAAATAAAAATGTTGTGTAAATAGTTAGGTGCAGCGAGATGCATGACATTGTCAAATTTCGAAACGCTTAGGAATTAATGCAGTAATATCTACACAGACAGGAGCTCCTCCCACGCAAATATTTTTTATAAATCCGCGTAGAAGACAAATAAGTTAGTTTAGTTAAAGGTACAGTCAAGGGCATTAATATATATACACTTGTCCATACTGATCCCGTACAAATGTGTCTATATATTAATGCACTCGACTGTACCTAGTGAATAAGAAATAATGATTTAAATATTTGCGCTAAATTATTTCGATAACATCATTGCAACGCATTGCAACTGCATTTAATCGTCTTAAAGAAAAAAAATCCATATTTATGGCTTTTAAAATAAATAAGATTGAAAAAAAATCCATATCAGCCAGAAATAATGTTATAAGGCGTACTAGTTTCCAGTTTTTTTTTATTGGGACTATCTGACACGAGCTAACTTAGTCCCACGGTAAGCTCTATTAATGCTGTGTTGTAAGTACTAAACGTCGATATATGCATAATTATAATAGAAACAGGTAGATAAATGTATAGATAATAAATAACCATGACCAACAAACAAATATATGTAACGAATACACTAATAATTGACCACGCCGGGATTCTAATTCGGGATCCCCAATTACGTAGGCAGGCACTAATCCCGACTATTTAAGTTACAGACTTTGACAAAATATTACTGAGTGACTCCACCTCTTTACTTTGTAATAGGATGCTATAGATTGGAATAGAGGCTCGACAGCCAATCGAACATTTGCTCGAATAGCTTTTAATCAGTCGGCCATGCCTCGCGAAGGAGCAACATGGCTACGGCCCTTCACTGTCTTATTGAGGAGAGGGGCTGAATTTTCCGGGTCCGTAAATTAGCTATCGACATCCGATTGAGTCGATACTTGATATGAATTGTGATAAATAGTATTCTGTATTCCCTTTCATGCAATGTAACAGAAATGTTAAATGTTGCATCGGTAGACACCAAATAGTATGGGACAATTAGGTACGGTCGAGGAATTTAATTTCCTACCCATTTCGTACCTTGTCATAGTAGCTATAATATGACAGTCCTACCAGCTTTCATATTGATTGTCACTGTGAAAAGGTAGGAAATTAAATTCCTCGACTATACAATCACTACTATACAACCACTTCTAAAACGCGACTTCAAACACATAAAATACTAAAACATACGTAGTTTAGATTAGTCGTATCGTGTACACTCAAGTGCAAAAATATGTATCGAAAGAATCCTCTCATTAATAAATAAATAAAAACATTCCACTTCTTCGATTGCCATAAGGGAGCTTAACAGTTAATTCGTATAAATAAAGGTAGATACAAACTAATTCTCTTCTTATAAGCTACAAAGTGGGATGTTTAAATAAAACATTCACAGATATATTGAAAAATATGATGCTTATGGATTTATTTTTACACAAATAGACAATGTGATGAATAGAATGCCCTTCAAATATAATTTTGTATCTGAGGAAAATGGCATATTGAGAGACGAAATAGCACGTCGAATATGAGCAGCATTTGCAGGTATTGGTAATGCCTACACTGGGCACTGCAACAACATTCCAATCGGTACTGCTAAATTGCTATGCAAAACTACGGATACAAAGCGCCAGAACGCACTGAATTTTCCTCTTTGCAATCACCATGTTTTGAACATTTTGCGACTGGCAGAGTAATTTTGCAGTCATAATCAAACACACTCCGGCAGCTTCATAAAAAATACACTTTTTTGTATAATTTATGTTAAGCCACTTCTCACGCGTTAAAATTGTCTTACGATGCGACAATGATATTCCATTTCTAAGTGACAAAGCCGCAAATTGACGGCAATGGATGTCACGCAAGCAATATCAAGTTGTCTCTTTAATTGGAGTTTAATTCATCTACAAGGTGTTTCCAGTCGGGCCTAATGACGGCAACCATCTTGGAAGCCAAATGTCATATAGGATTTAGTAGTTTGTAGTAAATGAATAAATAGTGGAGGGAGGCTCAAGGCTCGTCGTGTTTTAATTGGCCCTGTAGTTAATATCATAGCGTTTATAAATTTGAAAACAATGTCTAAATCAACATTCAAGTTCAATTTAATGTTTGTAACAATTTTTGTGAATAACTTATGGATAAGATGGGGAAATTGGGTATTTAAGAATGAACTGTGATAGTTAAAATACTTTGTGTAATCAGAAGCCGGTGAGATGGTGACATCTCACCGGTTTTCGAGTAGCATTTTTGGATCAATTTAAGTCATCTAATTAGTAATTTGGTTACAATCTTTAAGCGAATTCAATACGTAGGTATTGTATCATAAATTTTCGCGCAATAGAATAATATATCTTTACGGTACATAATATACATATCGAATTTATTCTCTTAAAGGAGCTCATGTATTTCGAAAACGAATCCAGTCCTCGAGAGACCTCTAATACACCGACTTACTTAGATCCACATAAATTGAAGGAAACTCACCCATGAATATTTCAATACGGGCGCTATAGAAATGATAATGTAGATAAAGTATAAAAGAGTAGTCACAATGTCGCCACGGGGGAGGGGGAGAGCAGAGGGGGAGCCTTCAGACTGGGATTAGTTTGAATAACTTGAATATTCTTATTACGCCATTGTGGCGGCGGCTAAGGGACAGGTATTGTTGTCGAAACGGGGACATTATTTTAACTACGGGAAGTCGGGCCGGAAAATTGATAGGAGAATTTAGTACCTACTACGAATAAATACATATTATGGGACATATTTACACGAATCGACCTAACCCCATGGTAAGCTCAATTAAGGCTTGTGTTATGGATACTAAGCGACAAAATCTACAATAGATAGATACATAATACAACTTAAATACTGACTAAATAATGACCACGGAACAAATATACCGCAATTCGAACCTTCTGCTTTACAGGCACCGACTGAGCTATGGAAGCCGTCAAACTTTTATTCAATTATCCATAAATTGGCTAGATATGCCTATATAATGGCGTTTCATTGTACAGCGGTAAATGGATTAACCATATATCTCTTACCCTATGCGGATATTTTAGCAACATCACGCTGTTTTAATTAAAGTGAAAAGAGAATTTAGGTCAGTTGGTTGCCGCTTTAAAAAGCTTATACGCGTAGGTAATGCTGCGTCCTCATGCGGAGACATGTACATCTTTTTTTTTAGTCTAGTTAGTTTTATGACATACATACTAATATTTTGTCAGCCCCCGTAGCCTAGTTGGTGTTTATAATGACCATGCCTACAAAGCTGGAGGTTCCGGGTTCGTTATTTGTATTATTTGTGTATTTATTTATCACAAATATTTGTTCCTTGGTCATGGCTGATGTGTATGTATTTAAGTATCCATATGTAAAATAGCCGCCTGGTACCCACATCACAAGCCTTAATTGAGCTTACCACGGGACTGGGTCGATTTGTGAGACAATGTTTTTTGATACAAATTGTCTAGGTAAATAAATTTCGTGGCCAAAATATTTCAATATCCGGTGGAGACATGGAGAAGATTAACTTGAAAAAAGCCTGCGTAGCCTGCGGGATATATACATTTATGATTTTCAGGAGTTTTACTCACCAGGGTAGAAGTCATGTGACTTGCTCATCTTGACCCTCGCGCCGGTGTCCTTCTGCAGCTGAGCGATGGTCTCCCCGCCCTTGCCGATGATGGCGCCGGCCACCATGGACGGCACGAGCACCTTGAAGTGGTATGTTGGCTCCACTGCTGGAACACGAGAGGGGGTTAGACGGGGAAGAGTAGAGGGGATACTGTGTTCAATTTTGAAGCAATGTTACGAAAAGCGTTGTGATTGGTGGGAAATTTTGATGATTGATGCTGTGATTTGATGATGACATATCACTGTCAGATTAATCAGAGAGGATAAACGTCTTAAAAGCACTTTAACTTTCGTGTTTCATGTACAGAAGCCCTACCGCGAACTTACAAAATCGTAAATCTCAACCATCTGATTGTGGTACACAGATGAGACCCTCGTTGGAGTGAAGAAGACAGATGAACAAAATGTATAATTTATCAAAGTTCGCGGAAGGTTTATCTGATGGCACATGGATTGTATTGCTTGCTGATAACTTCTATCGCCGCGTTGAGTCTACACGGATGTGGATAAATGGACAGGGCAAAATGATGTATAGTCCACCTTATGAGGTGAAAAGGTGTACATTTCGACAGTAACTAAATACAAAGTACTGAACAAACCTTCAGCACTTAGTTGTAATTAATTTATGGCCGTGACTGGACTTCACTTGAATATATACATATTGTTTTGTAATTGACTCCACTAGAATGTGGGTGAATACCTTTCAACCTCCTAATTTTGGTGGCATCATTTTTGCCGAATTTTCTAAACAGCTCAATGTTATACTTTGTCATCTGTATAAGGTACCGTGCCTACTTCAATCACCAAAGTAGCACATTGTAACGAATAGAAACTTCGGCAACAAATATGCCACCAAAATTAGGCAGTTGGAACGCTCATATATTCACCCATGTACTGAACGGTACTGGGCATGATTTATCGGTTATTCGATGCGACTCTATAAATACAACTTTTGCAAAAATAAATAAATAACCTTGACAGAATGCGAGTTGAATATTATGTACATATTTAATTACATTAGCGAGTGAGTTACGAAACTTATTATCTTGAGAATATCTAAGTAAAACTTTACTTTCCAAAATAAAAAATGTCACCCAACTTTATTACTTGGATGAAGTTTATTGAATAACCAATACCGTATGAAAGACCACTCAATTCACGAAAAACTTTTTCCAACAAATGAAAAACTCAAATCGGAGCCTCATTGTGAGATTCCTTATAATCTAATGACATGGGTATCGACGGGATTGCCACGCTCTCTGAATCCTAAGAGGGTGAAAAAAGTTATAATAACTAGGGAAAATATTCAGCAGCACAGATACCGCGATGATGGAAGTTACCGGCAAAGTAGTACTTAACCTATCTCGAATACACAGAGGGGAAGCCTCTGTTTCAGTTCAAACAACATTAAAGAAAAGGGACTGAGCGTTAAAACGCAGGACATTTTTAATTGCATAGATTTTAATTAAGATAACACAGTATCCCAGGAGCGTGGTTGGGACATGATAGTGCATTTGTCATGATCAGTGAGGACCTGACCCTCGTTTCTATGATACCGCATTCTTAAAATTATTTTTCAAACACCAGATGCTCAAAGTAACTATGACTGGTATGATATGATGTCATCGTTTTAAAATATTGGCATTAACACCGTGTATCAGTCAAGTTACAATTTTACAGATTTTTCATGTGTGACATTATGAATTTTGAAAAATTGTAACCTGCGTAATAATGAGTTTTAAGAGGCCTACCGCAAATATCGAAAATCGAAAGTATTGAGCATTCGTCTCTGTCGCTCCATTTGCGCCTTCATTTGAGTGATAGAGACAGTTCTGTTATTGATGTTTGCCGTAGACCCTCTGTTTGAACACGGTGGAAGCGATAGTACAGTATTGCTGATGACAAGAACCAAAAGATCCACAGAGTGAGGTGCAAATTATTGCGAGCTTGGATGAGTCAATTCGGTGAGTTGATCGATACAAATAGGCCTGTCCTGTTGCGGTTACCACTCCTTGCGATGCGATGACTCCATGACAGCGCTTAGCGATAGATACTAATACATTTATACATATTTCGTCAGCATATTTACTTATATAGTCGGTTAAATATTTACAAATCAAAGTATAAATAGTAGCTCAGTCTTTTCACTGATACTGAGTAAGAAATCGTCGGTCGAGAATTTTGTGAAATTCTAACTAGTAAAGAGTAGCTTGCTTAACGTAGTTATATTGACTTAATCGTGGAGGGTGAGGAAGACAACAACAACAAGTTGTTATTGTTACTCGGAGCCATAAGCAAAATAATACGAAGATGCATAGTTTTACATACTATACCAGCAAGTTTGACAGACGAGAAGACCTTCTACCATGTATAACTGTTTGTAGGAATTAATTTACCAAACAATTAAATAGCGGTTTAATTTTTAGTTGTCGCATAGCATAATACCGGCTATCGAAGCGCAGTCAAATTTGCGGCCATAATGTATGTAGTGTTTTCTTCTCTGCCCACAATACTTAACTGTATCATATATTTTGTTTACGCAATGGACTAGTAGGCGTTGACCACACGGTACTTGTCCAAATTCTTAGCAGTAATGACGCCACTTATCTAAAACGGAACTGTCGATTTGCGCAGTTATCCCAGAATAGACGCGTTTGAATAAGAATAAACTGCAATTGATAACGTGCGATGCACCATACGTAGTACGTATTAGGTACTTAAGTGCGCGAACGGACAATGAATTACTGTCACGTGAATGATAGATTAAAAGCGTCATTATCTGTTCTAACATAGATCATAACCATACATTCATTAGTAAATTAGATACTAGTTATTCATAATGGACAAGAGAAAAATATGGCGAACAAAAATCACCATCACTCGAGTAAGATTAGGGATACGTTGATGAGGCAAATACAATTCTAGCGAAATTCTAATTCGACATCCGAATATTTGCAAGTCACCGCCCTACTTCGCTCCATATTTCCTCTAAATCGACAGCGAGCATACTTCAAACGTTGAAAGCTGGTGCCAGAAATAGTTGCAACGCCGCAACGGCTCGACATTTGCATGCTCAATGGCACTGGCACGGCATGACATTGGCGCTATTTGGATCTATAACATGAGCCAGTTTTAGTGACACAGATAATTTATCTGATAACGCTCGATGAAAACAAATAGACGAAATGACTAAGACAATTCTAATAAAACAAAACATGTTAGATTGCAGTGATGTTTCCTGACTTGCTGTTAGGTGATTCTGCGCGTCGCAAAACTCACAGATCGTCGCATAATGTCTGACATAGGGATACAAAGAAACTAGTGCACCGCCCACGCGGAGTGAATCGAGAGGCGACGCCGCAGCGCCGTATATTCCCAATCTAGACCGAGGATCAGCAAATTAAACCAACCAGTGTAAAGTGACTTCGAAGTCTATAGAAATTCTGAGCAACAGGAGCACAGTCTAATGGTGGAAGTGCGGAGGGAGGTCGCTCGAGGTCGCCAAGCGGTTGCAGGGTTTCCCCTGTATGACCCCGTTTCTGCGCCGGCCGCGGCCCGGCCACGGCTTTGACAATGGTAATGGAATTGGGACTGCGCTCTTCGGGATACACTCCAGCTGGATAAGTCGATTACTTGCATCTGACACCACTCGGAAGTGATTGGACGATGTGGGATGAAAACAGTTCATGCCACGTCATGAGCTTAATCTATAAGGAAAGATGTAACTACGCAACCGAAATAACTTATTTTCCTCGTAAATAGATTGATTATCTGAATTGGTTTCCAATAGAAAAAGCGAGTGGCGTAAGGGGCGTATACACAGACAGAAACAATAAATTACAACACGACGAACTTTCAAATAAACTTAAAAGCTTGATGACATATCGCGTACGTCAACGAATAGATCCTGACAATGGAATGTTTCTGCGAGAAACGTAAAAGATTGCATCATAAATAACAGGCTGGCTCCGCCTACATCCATCAAACGGTGCAATTAAGCTTTACATTTGCGCTCTCAGCGCGATGGACACTTCTGTTTCATGTTCGTACATTAAACGAATTGCGCTCTACATTACCTACTGCTGTTTTTATCTGAGCATTAAAAATAGGCTCTGTGAGCTTTACAAATAATACTATCACATCTTATATTTACACTTGTACGGCGACTTGTTCATTACAATCGTAATTACGTTACGATAACTGACGTTTGACATTGAATGACTTCTTGATCGCTCACTGAACATTCACATAGTTCCCACGAACGTAATGTTGGATGAATTATGTAACGTATTAGTTCCACGCCGTTCCAGTAATCTAGAAACCTAGAACTTGCCGCGGAGAAAGTAATCAGCGCCGAGGGCGCCATTAACACGTGGTGCACTAGGCGGAATAGACGTAGATACCCCCGCTATGTAAGGACTTAAGGCTTTTAGGTGTGCAGCAGCCTGCATTCAGCCTTTCAGCCGAGCACCTGTCTTCGCCTGACAGCTCCCGTCGAGAACTATGAAAGTTCTCACTAACAATGCCTTTCAACTCGCATTTTCCCTTAATAAACATCGCTATATTATCTAACGTAGCCGCTGATTTCTCTTCCTGCTGAACATTTTCAAACCAATAAAAAGAACACTTTATTTCGCCGCGGGGCAGAAAACGTCGCTTGAATTTGTACCTCATGTTTTTGTTGAAAATTCTGTGCAAGTATTTGCCCCGCTTCGAACTTTAGCAGGCAGTTTGAACTTTGAAGAAATCAATTAGCAAATAGGCTAGTAACAAAAGGGGATGAAAGTGCGAGAAACCCGCCTGTCTCTGGACTTTGGCCGTGTTTTGTGAGAAAGGCGAATCAGAACAAGACGCTTTATCAATAATTTTAGGTTTAATTTATTCATGGAATTAACATTCCCGTTTGAAAATATGATAACAATTCGCTTTATATACCGCAGTTTCCCTGTGGTTCTAGAAAGCTTTGCAAAGCTTTGTCGTAAACTTTGCGTTTGTTCAGGTACGTCCTTTACGTAGACATAAGTTTAAGACGATATCGTGTCAGAGTTATGACTTCAGAAGTGTTAAAAGCAAGTTGTCATAAAGAACCATTACGCGTCTGTGCTCGAGCAGGTTGGAAGAGCAATCGCGAGTATGGGGTCGCGCAGGGTGCCATCAACTTTTCTTTATTTAACTACGTTTCCTCTTTTGGCCGCCGCATTGCAAAAAAACTTTCATCAGGCCATTTGTTGTCACCAAGCGGTCGAGGGAGACATAAAAATACTCCAGGGAACGTTCTGCAAACAATTTCGGTAAAGGAGATGTAATATAATCCACTTTTGTAATATTAAATTACGGGGCTCCGTGCGATTTCACAATCTCGGGGAGCTGAAAGGTAACTTTGATCTCGAAAGAAACAATGAACGTTTGAGAATTATCGTTATCTCAAAAGACTTGTCTCGAATAAGCACGCCATAATTTAGGTCATAGAAGGTCGTTTACGTCACCGTTATGTGGGGATCTATCTAGAAGGCCATGGCGTCTTGAATCGCAATAAAACTAAAAATAATTTAAATCGTTTAAAAAGCAAATGCATGCTAATTCTAAAGAACCTATCGCGTCTCTAGTAGGCTAGTGTCACGCAGCGATCAATCGTCGAGGGGTTATCGGCGACTATCTATAGGCGTCATTACCGCGGGGCCAGAGCCGGCTGCGCGAGCGCCGACCAGCTTTAGAATTGGTAATGAGCTAGCTCATCGAAATTGTAATTCATTCAAAAACTAACCCCGGCCGCCATTTGTAACGTGGCGCTAAATAGAACGTGATATAACAGAAAACTTTACCTCGCATTGTCTCGAAGAATCCGAGCTCGAGAAGTTGCTGGCTTCTGCTTTATTGTTCAGAGAAGCAGTTTATGAACGTGTTTATAGACTATTCAAACGGGATAAGGAAAATGCTAACTTAAAATGAAGCCAAACAAACAGATAACAAATACTAACGATCTAACTTTCAATCGCAATAAATCAGAAGGTTCAGCCCGGCCTAAGGAATCAATGAAATAGGGCAAGTGGTTGAGCTATAAATCGGACAATTAAACCGAATTTATCTACTATCATTACTGGCAAGTCGTAAATACCTACGCAAAATGTAAACAACGGGCGGGACCCACTCGGGGCCCTCGTGATGGCAATCTTCTTTAGGGGCGATAAAAAGTGGCCACTTTATGTGCAAGTTGCCGCCCGAGGCGAGGCGCCAAGTAGTTTAAAAACTATACCGTGGGATGTCCATTAGAAGACCACAGCGCGCCAAACTTGTTAAAGAAACTGTACTCGAGTTGGTTGCACAATCTATGCAAGTGTAGGTACATTCCTCGGTCAACTATACGACCTTACGACAAATTACCGATGCGCTTCTGTTCATAAATCTTACAAAAGCACTGAACAACCGCTGTTATCTTTTGTCACTGTGTCATAAAACCAATACAAACGTAATCTACACGTGTGTTTGCCCATTAAACTGTCAACAGTACGAATCTGCACTCTAAGGAAGAAGAGACAATATCTAAAATGACTTGAATAAAATCAAGTGCTGCCATTTGGCACCCAGTATCTAATGAAATACATCGCTCGTCAATGCCAACATTAATCGTGATTGTCCAAATGTATAAAGCTCGCGGATGGGTGTGAATTTTGGATATTGTTTAATCAGAAATTGAATTGGGTAATCGTTCTTTAAGTCAAGGCGATATTCGACTTCACAAGTTCACACGCCACACGTTTTTCATCATTTCTGCTCATTTGTTTTGTATCGCAGTTGTAATGCCTTCACGACTTTTAAATACATTCCAAGTCGTACAATATTGAGCTGAAACTTCTAATCGATTAACTTCCAACCCACATCGATTCTCCACGGATTACTTTCATCGAGATAAGAGATCTGATACGCTTACGTAACCAAATAGGTAATGAAAGTCGTATCTCTTTATCAAAACAGCAGCCAAAATCTCGCCATATCTGGGAATGTTAGGCAAAACTATTTTGGCAATTCGTCCGATAACGAGTTACAATGACATTAATACACTGCTCGATAAAGTTTGCGTGATGTAGGTCAGCACATCTACAGATAGTAATGTGACTAGGGCGACTGGATTAGGTAGGTGGTAAGGTAAGTACGTGTCATTCAAATGCCTCTCGAGAAGCGTTGAGGACACTCGCGCCTTCCACGAACCTTCACGAGCGATTAACCTGTTCACTAGACTTTCTGGGTTAAGCGTTATGCCGCAAATATGAGAATCTTCAAGTTCTTCAGCACGTCATTGACATTATAAAGGCAAAAGTAACGTTCAAACGAGGTCCGTAATGTTTCGGGGTCGATTGTGTAAGTATATTTGCTGAAGCTTCCCGCCGCCGAATCCTTGTTGTCTCTCTAAATCTAATCAAAAGCGGCAACCTTACGTAAGCACAGTAACTACTGGCTGACATGACGCAGCAGTAAAAAACGAAAGTATGCTCACCCGACGCCCCACGAGACGCGACTGGCATTCGAAGCGCTGATGCAGTACGTGTTTGATTTGTTACGCTGATTATGTTTTATGGCGGATTATAACAATATTGGGATGGGGACTACTCTTATCAATCTCGTAAATAAGTAGGTACTGAATGAGAACTGGCTGAGATACCAGTTTTGTAGTAGGTATTTGTTAGTTATTGAGTTTGGTTGTCAACTTAAGACTTGTTTTATAAAATCATTTAAACGGGATCCAAGAGTTCGCAAAGAAAATTCCGTAATTAGTTTAATTGAGGAAAATTGGCTCTAAAACTTCTAATTATAAAATTTGAAGGAATTCAGAAAATTTAAGGCAAGACTCTTAGTTAGTCGTAAAGCCTCTCAAGCGATTACACCGTAAAAGTGGAGTAAGCGAATATGGCAGGCCGGCGCCTCCGCAATATCCGGCGGAAGCCCGAAAGGAACGGGAAAGCAGAAATGATAAAGCGAAAGCTCTTCGCACAATAACAATGTGTTGTTTGTTTGATTTTATGTATTGAATATTGGTAAACGGAATACCTACAGCATGGATTCGCTTGCGGCTACGTTGTAATTGAGTTTGGAATTTTCAAATATAGATCCTTTTTGTCTTTCGTTTCCATCACAATATTGAGGCAAGCTGTTATTTGGCTTGTTAAAATTTTAAGACATTTAAAGCGACATTTATTAGAGGCGCAAATGTAACATATTGAAGAGGTGCTTTAATTTAAATCAATCAATGTTTTTTTATTAACAAATGGCAGGAATAATGACGTACGCTAATATAAGGGTGTAAATCTAATGGGAGCGAAGCTCGTAACGGGGGTTAGTACCTTGTACCTACACGGCAACAACGCTTACAACGAACACAAGCGCGTAGGGCGGCGGCGGTTGGTATACGATACACCGACATCGACATCCCCCTTAAGGGCACCTGTGGGCGGCAGGCTCGGAGGCGTCTGCCGTCTACACAAGATTCCCTGAGTAGTAGTGCGTGTGCGATGCGTCACGCGCAACGAGAAGGAGCGTTATTCCTCCCGAAGATGGGTACAGAGCCCTGGACAGCCGCTGCGAGGTCGCGGAAGTGTGCTCAGCCTCAGAGTCTCAGATGTACCCGTGACCTCGCCTCAAAGTGTCTTAGTGACAGACTGTGGAATTTACCTGGGTAGACCAAGGCCTCATTAGCCTGCGCGTACCACATATAAACCATTCGGGTCCCCGCGCCCGGGTGGTATGCGTAACGCATTTCCACACGTAAAAAAAAGTATTTTGCAGTTTAGCGTAGGTACAAAAGCCAACACAGTTAACTGGACATATGTGATCCTTATTACGAGAGGCATACAGTGCATGTTTCAGTTAAATGTGCTAGTAACAAAACAAGCGTATTACGAGGTACAGGTATTTTACTAAATGGGAGTTGATAGCGTAATTACGTAGCACAAGATTCAAGTCGTCGGTCGTCGCTTGAGACATGTTGTGTCACAACAACTTTCTTGTTGGATATAATCACCAAATTAAAAATTTAGAAAAAACAGACTTTAACCGATTTCTCCAAAATCCCATCACCAGAACCCTTGGTGTCAACGGGATCATCTCCGTTTAATCTGAAGTCGGTTAAAAAAATAATTATCGAAATCGGTTGACGTGGTATCGAGTTATTCTTCCATTTGTCGTGCACATGGTTAATGCAAATTTAAGATTTATGGTTTTATGATGTATGCTATTGTCAGAACTGGACCAAATTACAAGTTAACGCAACAGTTAGGCGAACAAAACTTCACAACATCCTTGGGTTTCCACGATAGCTGTGAAATAAAACTATAAAGGTGCATTCAGACCAAACGAGCATTCGCTATTCTATCCCCCACTCTACGAAGTCAACGAAACGAATCACGTTTTCTGTAACGATCGAACATCGTAGAGTAGGGGGTTAGAATAGCGAATGCTCGTTTGGTCTGAATGCACCTTTATATAAAAACGGAATACGTGGCTTATTAATTACATCCCGACGGGTAAACCACACAATATTTAGTTTAATGTTGTAATTGTGAGCAGTTAGTTAAAAATTTCTCTTGCCATAAGGGCGCTTAGAGATATAATTCGTATAAAGGTACAGTACAAGCCAATCCGTTCTTCGTAAGCGACGTATGCTCACATCGTTGTACCTACTTACAGACATGATACGGAAATTTATTTTATCTACAAGAATTAAGAGCCGATCCTGAGTAGCACAAAAAAAATCCTGACTGAAAAAGAAAAAAAAATGTTGCGACAGCTAAAAAGCCCCAAATAAACGCGTAGAGCCGGATCAACAGCAATTACTATTCAGCAAGCAATCGTGCGCAGCTTGTTGTGACAATTCCATTACTAAATGCGCATCGATTATACTCATAAACATTACTCTGACTTCAGCCATAATTTCGACCTAAATGCAGTTATGTTTAGGTGTCTATTTCACTGGCGCACGGAGTTAGGTGAATCTTTTTTGTGCGTTAGATAATAGTGTAACTATTACGTGTTTTCTACGTAATTTTAATTGGTGGTAACGCGATGCGTTATTTAAACGGCCGTTGTAGTTTGGTTTAATAAATTTTTACTAAATATGTTGGGGAATCTTTCTATTTTAAGACAGGTAAAAATACCACTATACGAATTAGTTTAACGACGACGACTAAAGGTACGTTTAAACCAAAAGAGCATTCGCTATTCTAGCGCCCGTTCTACGAAATCAACCAATCACGTTTTGTGTACCGATCGAATTTCGTAGAGTGGGAGGGTTAGAACAGCGAATGCTCTTTTAGTTTAACCACACCTTAACGGGACTTAATCGCGTAAACTTAGAATAATAATAAACGTAAGTTATTAGCCGTAGTTTGCCAAGCGATGATGCAGGCATCAGCCGCGAAAGCTGAGCACGTGGGTTCGATTCTCACCCCGGACGTTGGTGATCTTGGTATTCTTAGTCGTTTTTCTTTGGAATATGACATCCAATATTTATAATTTATATAATACTAGCGACCCGCCCCGGCTTCGCACGGGTACTATACCTACATAAAAACCTTCCGCTTGAATTACTCTACCTATTGAAAAAATCTCATCAAAATCCGTTGCGTAGTTTTAAAGATTTAAGCGTACAAAGTGACATTATTTTATACTATGTAGTGATTAAGTAGTGTGACTACTGAGGAAAAATTAAAGGACAAATCAAAATATTCAGTTAATCAATAATTTGATTTGTTGAAGTTGAAAATCACGTTAAATAGGTTTCTAACACTAACACGATATTTAGATTTCATTATTAGTAAACTTCGTTTCATCTCGCAGACAATTCCTGGGTAATAACTAGTTTTTTTTCTTAATTAATTAAGCTGTTGTAATTCTCATTAACGCAGTCAAGTAGAAATGAGTGCATTCACCTTCCAAAGTGTGGAGAGACTTTAATACAGTTATTGGTATACATACACCTACATGTTTACCTTAAATCGTAACGCGGAGTCGTAGAGGTTGGAAATTATTCACAATAGTGAATCTCGACTTTCTATTTTGACATAAATATAGCAGAATTATTATTTTAAACTAAACTAGTTTTTCATATTGTTGCGAGTAATAATTAATACTCTTATTTATGTACGTGCAGTACGATTTTCTAAGGGCGTTTTTGTTTGGCAGCGGTCCTACCGCGAGCTTTTAAATCCGCAAAAAAGACGAATAAATGGCATTTGTTTCTGTCACTCTAATGACGCCTTCTTGTTGATGTGATAGTGATAAAAATCCTACCATGTAAGTTGTTGAAATTGAATAAAGTTATTTGTCTATATTAAAAGTCCATACATTCGCTTAACAAACACCGCAATGGCATGGCACTAAATAGTCGGTGCATCCCGACCTTTCGCCGGCCGTTGTTCGTCATACCATACAGCCTGCCGCTGACTGCGCCTGAATTATTAAACCGGAGCGGACACCTGCTGCCGGGGAAATGGAATCAGTCCAGATTGAATTCGTTATTTATTTCATTCATTATAAGTGATTGCCTTTATTTGCTTTATGCCTTTATGTAATCTAGTTAGAAAAGCGTTTAATAATTAAAAGTAACGTAAGTAATATTAATTAATAGTTATTATTAGTAATAAATAAGTAAGAGTATCATGAGTAATACTATTATTATATTACGCATCACGCTACGGAAATAGAGTACTATGAATCCATCAGTGCTTGCGTGATAACTATTTATTTATTTATTTTTCTTAAATTACCCTTTATGTTACTATATTTTTGTTAATAAATGATTTGATCGAGTACTATGAATAACATATTCACATTATTGAAGGAGTTCTAGAAAAGTGACTCTCTTCTCTAGGGAGAGTAGGGAGTTACAGAAATGTTACTAGTTTATTTTTGTTTTTAAACATGATAAACTGTGGTGAAAAACATTGATAATAATAAAAAACCTTTCACCACCGAATTTTAACAGACACTCGTGTGATTTCACTTAAGTATCTCCGACGGTAACTTCCTATACATATTATTATAATTATTATGTTTTATATTTATATAAGAA
The DNA here is from genome assembly GCA_025490895.1 of Thaumatotibia leucotreta. NCBI lineage: Eukaryota > Metazoa > Arthropoda > Insecta > Lepidoptera > Tortricidae > Thaumatotibia > Thaumatotibia leucotreta. The sequence continues at coordinate 23,813 of JALPQI010004558.1, forward strand.
ATTCAGGCCAATATACAGTTTGGGAAGAAAGAGTAGATACTCCAAAGTGTCCATATAATAGTGTCGTAAGTTGTTATATTCGTAGTCTAAACAAAACGAGTTACCTTTTACAACATTGCCAATTTTTCAGACAATAAGCGAACGCTCTCTATAATTATATTAATTACGTAAAAAGGCCTAACATCCTAACAAGTGTATAAATGATAACAGCTGATACGATGGCTTGACAGCAGCTCTCGCCGTGACATGGATGATACGTTATCAGCTAGGAGCGAGGTATCGCGGAATTATAAGCCAATTTACACCGCTCGCTATCAAGAGCCAATTGAAGATTCGTGCTGATAATAAAGGCAGCGTTTGTCAATATAATATAATAAGAAAAAAATGGCTATCTCGGGACTGCTACTTAATTTATGTTTACGACTTCGTTCGTGTTGCTGTTGAGACGGCTGGACCCTGGGGTTCGGAAGCGAAACGCTTTATAAAGGACCTGGGCAGGCGATTACGGGATAGGGGTTGTGATCCTAGGTTTGGTTCGTACCTGGTCCAACGTATATCTTTGGCAGTCCAGCGCGGCAATGCAGCGAGTATTTTTGGAACCTTTGGGCCGGGTGCTTACCATGCGTAGGGCGTATTAGGGAATATTTTTAATGGGTTTTTTTTCTTGTTTTTACAATAATTTTTATTTGATGACGAAGCGTGTTGCGGATTATTTAATTGTCAGTGTATGCATGATCTTTTGACGAAACCTGTGGTGGATATTTATGTTTATTAAGTGTACCTAATCCATAACTTGTCCAACATCGTCACCTGTGATGCTCTATTGCGTCACTCTTAAAATCAGTTCTACAGAATTGAAAACAAAACTAGCATCTTTGTGACAGTAACAGGGTTTTTCGAATGTAGGCCACCCACTAACCATGTCACTGGAACGTTTCGATCATTTCTTCTAAGAAACTGTACTATATCTGTCCCCTGGATGACGAGACAAGAGTTTATCAATCCTAGAATTCAAATTAGAGGACTGCTAGAACTGACTTCCAATACCAATAGTGCCCCATGGTTTAGAAGCCTATTCATCCGTAGTTCTTATTTCGTAAACAAGTCTCGTTCAAAGGCCATAGGAAATGATCAGCATAATTATAACTAGATAATTACAATCAGTTTAACATATGGGAGCTTTTTTGTCTGTGGCAGGTAAAATTGTGTGGCAGGTAAGAAAAAAATGACATTGTACTCGTAGTACCGATTTTTGTAAAGAAATGAATTTAATTTTGGAACAGTTTTTAAAACTCAAATGGGGTCACTATTCTAGTATCCACGGATATAAAGAGTATCAATATGAAATGTCAGATAAGTACGTCATATTCGATCTCGAGTAATTACAGTCAAATGAAATACTAATATTATATATATATATATGCTCTTGACCGATTTCGGCCACGGCGACTGCTTCAACTCCTATGTTGACGCTCATGTGCTCTCGTGTGGCTGACGTAGCCGATCTTGTTAATAAAGACCCGTGTACACAACGGGCACGAGAGAACACCATTCACATAGTTATAGCTGATTGCCGCTGGTGGTCGGGCTTTCAGCTTATCCCTCTTGTCGTCCAGTTCTGTACGACGACGTCGGGATTCAAACAAGTTAGTTTGGTTCCTAACCAAAGATCTCCACCCAGGACGATTGGTGGCCTGCTCCTCCCACTGTGATGGTTCAATGGCGCAGTTTTTCATATGGCGCTTGAGCACGTCCATGTACCTGAGGAGTTGCCCGTGTGACTATTTACGACATAAAATTCGCTACGCTCGATTCATAAAAACAGACGCGTGTTTTAATTAATACCTCTCATTTCATTACGTACTGTTGTATAAACTACTATTTTAACCCAACATGATTTGATTTTTGCCACAAGTTTGTAGCCACTGCTACGTGAAGCATGTCAAGATACCCAAGTGCGTATTTTAGTCAAAACTTATTATTTCCCATAGGATTGATTTATTTTTAATCAAGTAAACAACAGAAACTTCAGAAAACGTGGTTAGAAACTTGTTTACTAGATAATACAACTAAGGATGAAAGGGCAAAGTATTGTGAAATTCGTAATAAATCACATGTAGAAAAGTATGTACATAAACGTAGCGTAAACTACATACTTTACAGGTACATACAATTGTCAGAACTCACACAATAGTTTGTCACGAAAGCTGAATAAACAACAACAAACCTACTGCTGTGCAAGTATTTAAATTAACGATTTAAAGTGATTACATAGCGAGTATTAATACATTTGAACACTCCGGACGTACTCATTTACACCAATAATAGTGTTTTTGTTCGCGAAAACTACGAACTATATTTAGTTCAAAGGAAGTTTTAAAAGAAGCTTTGCTTTTTATATGACAAAGAAAAAAGGGCTATAGTTTTCTCGTAGGCTACATATAATTTGTATGAATATAGAAATCATAGCATACCTACCTACTTGATACAGTCTCGGTTACGCCAATTTTTTATCAACCGTGGTTATTAACCTCTGATCAAGAGGCACACCAAAATTTCATCAGTTTTGGCTTACTTCAGTGAGACATAACTTTTAAAATATGATAGAATCTTTATTCTCATTGTCCGATTAAGTATAAAGGTTCCTTTCAACATTTGCATTTACATTTACACTATCACGGTATCTCCGACAAGTGTAGTATTCTGATGCACAATGCACAATCGGCCATCGATCCAACAACTACGCGCCCCGTTGGCACTCGGCCACTTCCCAGCCCAGCTCGCAAGCACCCATTATGTAGCTTGTCTTTGGCAAATTTTATCTTTGACCTGACAACTGGGTCAAATAAACCTTGTTCCTCAGACATAATACCTACCCTATAAATATTATTACAAGGTAGAGCACCGGTCCTTTTACTCTCCGTGTAAACTATTTCTCGTGCGATCTTAAACGGCGAAAGGCCTCTAGATGATTGCTTGCCCCATTTTTATCACTCCAAGCTTAAATGACTTAACGACAGACTTCGTCGTAGGTACTTGAGACGTTTTTCTTTTAGGCAAGTGCCTAAACGCCTTTTGAGCTGCATGGCGCTTTCAGAGTTTCCGGTGCGCGCCGTTTCGCCGCGACTCGGGTCCGGCGCGAATTATTTCAGCTCCAGTTTCCAGCACTCGGAAGGTGTTTGCGGAAATCGCGGGCCTTAAGAGGACTCGCTAGTTCCGTTGTAGAGAAATTATTTTTGGGTTCCGTTCGTTCTTCGCTTTTTTATTCTAGATTTTGTTTTAGATTACTCGTGTGCAGAACTGTTACTGAAACGATCTGGCCTACTACCGCGAGAATCGCGTCAAGCTAAAGGCGTCATTAGAGTGAGAGAGACAAAACCTCGAAATTCACGAATTTCGTTTTTCGCGGTAGGGCCGCTTGCTGCTTTGGTTTTTTGACTGTGAGTGCAACTAAAGTAAATAGGTACAGATTTAATTCCAAGAACAAATCGTGAACATTACGAGCCTTGAAAGACCTGAACATCGCAACATCGACACCACGCTTGCATTACATACCTCTATGTGAAGTTGAACTAGTAACCAGTTAACCACGTTTTAGACATTATAACATACTCGATATCAGTGACCAATCGAGAACAACCCCGCCAAATCATAATACATATCTGCATAAACGAGCTCGTGTTTCCTCTTAGGTTCGCTGCATTGCGGGCGAACACGTACGAGGGCCACTTTATTTACTACTTTGCATTTCATTGCGCCAAACCTCAGTTTTATGCTTCTAGCCGACGAGGACAGAATTCCCGAGCGAAATTCACTTGATTTCACATCAGTTATGCTGAACTTTTTTTCTCCTTTTTCAGAACCCGACAAATGAAACTATAAACGTGCGCTGACTTTTGTTATTTTTTAGTTGAAATAGTTCTACAGTGGTCTATGACCATTACCCTGAAACGTACCCCGTGACCACTAAATAACTGACAACCGTATATGACTACAAAGCGATGTACCTGTGTAAATAAACAGTATCCGGATGCTATGGCAAAAACAATAAATATAAATAAACTGAATGCTTTAAAATTGATTTGAAAAAATTAAAGACGCGTACGAAAATAAATTCCTAAGTATTTTGCCTAAAAACAAAGTAGTCGTCTTCGAAAAAATGCCTCATACATATGCAATCACAACTAGCGAGAGTAGTGTAGCGAGGGGTCAGATTTAACATATTTTTAAAAGAGACAAAAACATAGCTTGCGCATGATTGATGTTAATCGTATATCTTTATCGATTACATCTTTAAACTTTTTAAATAAAAGATAAATATTTACTTGCTCCGTTGAATATATTGTAGAATAGACGGGAACACAAAAAAGGAATAGGTATTTAATACAAACTATTAAAAAAAAGCAAAATAATAAAATAACAGTGTGAGTCACGCTTATTTAATTTTAGTCCGATATCTTGAAATTTTGTACACATAATAAAATTTGAATTCAAATTACTTGACAATTCATTTAATATGGTTCCGGGTATACGATTAGCTCATAAATTACTAGACAATTGCACAACTCTAGCATCAATGTCGACCAGAGTCGTGTACATTACACGCATGGGTAAATGAAGGAATAAATTGACGCTGATGTGCATACTACTGCATACAAACAAACTGCAATTAATATAATAGGTAACCGAGCAAAAGCGGTGTAGTGACGCAACGACCCAAGTGGCATCTTTTGAAATTATACTAAGATATTAATTTAGTTAGTTGAGATCGTTTTTCTTTATCAACTTTTTGTTTCGACTAGATTTTTGAGCGATGCATGCACCAAATCTAGGTGGAAAGAATTCAGTACATGAATATTAAAACCTGAGTTAGGTGTGTCCGTATCGTTTTCTGATGTCATCAAGAAAACGCTAGACTTTGATTAATTCTTTTCCTTGGCTCTCGCAACGCTCCCTTGACATTTGGGCAAATCTATCACCCGAGGATTACCGCGGCGCGGCGTCACGCCCGCGGCGCGCAGATAAGTGCCAGCCCCGGCTAAGCTTCGCCCAACGCTAAGACGCGTAATGGGGATCTGCACCCTTAAAAGATCGATGTAAGAGCTGTTGTTGGAGTTTTAGAGTACCTAACAAGGATTTTCGAGTAACAAATAAGAGTTTTTGGTATGACTACTTGACAAAATTCGCAAGCAGATACGATATTTAAGAGAATTCCTCATGGATGATTAAGAAGTCGACCATATGCTCTAGGTATTAGACAATCGCATGAGACTTCTATGAAATTTGAAATGAAATTGAAATTGAAATTGAAATGAAATGAAATTGAAATGAAATTGAAATTGAAATGAAATGAAATTGAAATTGAAATGAAATTGAAATTTATTAACGTATGTGGAGATTGGGTTACATTTGCAGTTACAGTTGCTATATTTAAAAAGAATCACCAATTTCTACCTTTTCAGGCGTACATACGTATAACATGCTACGCGACTAATAATTCACATTGTTATTTACAAAATATTATCTATTATTATATTATACAATGGCAAAAAAAAAAGAAAGATTTGATATGAAGAAAGATTTTAATGACAGTTTTAGGAATCATGAGTTATCATGTCATGACATACCTAGGCATCATGGAAAGAGACGTAGGTAAGATGCAACGATAGCAACCAACGAAGCTATGAAAGCGACGCATAGTTATTTTAGCATTCAATTTGTCTAATTATCATTAAGGAATTGGGAAGCAATATTCATAAATAAAACGAAGTACCTATCGGTCCGACAATTCTAGTCGTAGCGCAAGTAGCCCACCCATCGGTGAGGCACGCGAGAAGTATGCGCTCATGACGCAAACCCACGATCATACACCTTGCACCGACTCCTACAAAACCTTCAACACGCGCCGCACGCCGAACGCAACCTTACGCCGCCAACCTTAGGTGTCTTATCAGCGCACACCACTGCAGTGCACAGCCGGCAATGACCTTGCCAGTCATCACGACCGAGGCCTTCACACAACTTAGTTAGCTAGATTTTTTGCTTACAATTTTGATTACATATCAACATTAAACAGGCTCAATTTAAACATAATAACAATTTTCATTCATACACCAATATACAATTAATATTATAATTTATAAATTAATGAATAATGTGCCAATCTATGCTCCTACATGCTGTGTTCGCTGACAACTGGAAGGACTACCGAAATAAACAGATGGCCAAATTACTGAGGTGACGTTACTGAATAATGATAATGCAAATAAATGTTAAGTTTGACTTGTTTGTTAGTTCAGAAGATGTATGACTCTCAAATAAATAAAGCGAATTAAAAGCTTAGATGTGAAATAAAAATTTCAAGAAGAATAGATTGCGAGTAACCAAATAATAATGGTTGAAAACTGTACACTGAGTGATCACACCAACGATGCGGAGACTAAGCCATGATGGACGCGTGATGCGACATGGCGGGACACCAGCGAGCAGGCTGCATCCGGCTCCCTCGCTCGTCCCGCCAGCCCCAAGACACTTGCCATGTGTTGACATTGTCACTACCATATCGTGTCATACTTATTTCTAAAAGAACTTCCAGGAAGTGATAATAATTGCATAAATATATAAGTTCTAGCAATAAGTATTAACCTAATGGGATGAACACCGAGTCCTAGAGTGAATGTGTTTGGCAGAGTGTGATGGGGTGAGCGGGCAGTGAGCAGTGAGCGGCGCCCGCGGCATGCGCCACAACAACCACAAAGCCGATGAGGAGCGAGAGATGTAGACTGACGACTCACCGAAATGAGACGTAATATTGCCATGGCCGTTGGCCAGAGGCAAGGCCGTCACCAGGTCTTGCACTAAAAAACAACGACTCTCTTTTAACATTGCATACATTATAAATTACTACTACAGTATCACAAGATTGCACAATACGTCAAGTTCTTATCGACCAATGTCGAATTGCTTTGATAAATTAAGTAAACCGCTCTGCGCTAGCCTTATCAACATCGGGATTAATGCTTCGTGTTACTGCCATAAAACTATAGTTTCGGCGCTGCCGGCTCAAGACAGCCTACTCCGAAAATTCAGCTCTATATTTTAAGTGCACAAACACGAATCAACCTCGTTTCTTATCAATCAAAACAGTCGAAATAATTTCGGAGCATAGACTCGACAAGGCGCAATTAAAGAGGTCGAACTGATAGCAGCAATTAATTCTGATAAGAATCTAGTCAGAGTGGGTTGGCGCTGCAACGCCGCAAGTTCGCCAGGTCAATGTTAAGCCCTAGCGACTCGAAGTTTACGCATTCAAGTAAAAACAACATACCTATGTTCTAGTAGTAGTAGGTAGGCAGGTATAGTGAGTACAGGAAGGCGCCACTCACCGGAGCTGAAGTGCGACCTCTTGACGTCGCCATTCTCTGAGTCCCCGTCCAGCGGGCGCTTCCTGGAGTCCGTGATCTCCGGACTGGAGCACGTATCCATTCCTGTGTCAGCGGCCATGTTGAATTTCAGGGTAAAACTTTAAACTTCTCTAGCATAATAATTCCCATTACGTAATTGCCTAATATTGCATGTATGGGTGCCGCACTTTGTGTTATTGAAACATCATAAAATACACTTAACACTTAAACAACTAAAACGGGGAAAATTTAAGTTTGAAATGATCTAGTTACTAAAATAAGAAATGAAGTGACACAGAGTTGTTACGTCTAAACGTTGTGTGAACGTTTGTCGATACTGCCACTGTTGTGTGTCGCTGCCTGGGCCTCTAGGCCAACCTGAAGTTAGCTGCGGGTGTCAGTTAGTAGTGTTGCCAGCATGGAGTTTTGACAGTAACCAGCTGATAAGACTAGTGTGGGGAAACATAAATAATTAAAATCGTCTAGTCTGAATCTTGTTAGAATTTATTATAATTATATGTTATCTTGTTAGAATACAGTGTGTTCGAAAAGTGAAGGCAAGTAAGATGTGTGGAACCTGCTTTACTGCCAGGCCTATACTTCCTGCAAAGACTCTATTAAAAAAACTGATATGAAAATACAAAATCCCAAGCACGAAAGTTCGTAAAAGGTGTATCAACAAAATGAAAAGCTACACTGTTATTTCTTTCGAGCTCTGAGAATTTACCTTTTTTCCTACTTCAATTACTTTTTCTTGTTTTTGGTACGGCCATAAAAAAACCTCGCTGTCCTTTGAACTACTACTATGGTGTTTCATACTTCGTAACAAAGATTTTATCATTATATTAAACACCATTAACTAACGTCGCAAGTATATAGAAAAATATAGTTTTGGTCTTAGGCGTATTTGACTTTTTTATAAATCTCAAGTCCTTTCCATAAAATTAAATGTCGATAAGAAATATTTAAACTTGATGATCTTCACTAGAATGTGGTGATTTTCAAAAAAATGCTGGAAACCCTGGCATGATTTATACATGAGCCCTTGAGGATAAGCGGTAAGTCTCCCTTTAGAAGATTTTTCATAGACCAATAGCTCTTACAAGCATTTTGGATCAGTCCTTCGACTTTTTTCTTCTTCTTCTGTCGTTGGCTGAAAGAGACTAATTGGCCTAAATATTGGCCTATTATGCATGATCTGCCCTTCTATCACTACCCTGCGTGCTCTACGCTTGTGTACCCTGCGTTGGTCATTAACTGGGTCTTGGCTTAGCGTTAGCCCTTTTCATGCCTTAGCAAGCCTTCGTGTTGGTCTTAACCAACACGAAGGCTTGCTGAACTTAGGTCTTCAAGCATTTCTTAGAGCTTTGTATATTTACAGTAAATACAACATGAATATTGAATAACAAAAAGTTTGCTTATTTTTCTAATATAATGCTCTATTCCCGTATAGAACGCAAATATATTATCTATACTTAGTCCTGTTACTATCAAGTCTCTTTCATATCTAAGATCTTTTCGTTATTAATTGTCTCGCTTCGTTATTAATTTCCCGCGCACGCTAACTAATCGCAAATTGTACATTTAATTTAAAAAAATCATGAGATGTTTAAAATTAGTTACCTACTTAGTCGAAAGTTCAGTCGATGGATTGTTTTGTTACTCGACTAATAAGAATGTGTTAACATCACTATTTTGACATAATGCGCCAAGGTCGTTCGCAAGCCAATCAGCGTTTGCTACTAACTTCGGACACATTGACGTAATATTTTTTGCGGGACGCACGAATAAATTACTGAATAATTAGAAAACATGATGATTTTTTGCATATTTCTCGTTGAACATCTTTAATATTCATTATTTTACGACAGGATAAATTAAATTTGTAATTAGATGGCTAACAACTTTGTACTTACTAAAAGTAAATTAACAACTTTTTCGGAAACAGTAAAATTAGGTTTAGTTATGAAAGTATTACGTCGATTGCGTATGCACCTCTCATAATCGGTATTGAACAATGTTTTCTAGTGTTTAAAAACGGCGCGCTAATGCGGGGAGCCGTCGATTCAAGAGCTAGAAACTAGGTCAAGGTGTAGCGTTGTTACATCTCGCTCGCTCCACGGATCACAGCGTATGTGCGTCTCGCTCCGAGGCCGGCCCGGTGGACTGTGTTACTGGATTAGGTCATAGACGCGTGCGTCTTAATTCCATTATAGTTTTATTGTTATTTATGTACCAATTTGCATTCATGGTTTTGTTTGCACAGGAGCTTCATACTTTGATACTTCTATTTACAAATAAAATATAGTTACTGCCCAAAATAGATTTAGATCTTCCTTTGTCCCACTTTATTTGCCTGGGATTCTAGGGGTTATTGTCGGATTTGTTGGGATTTCTCAATAATAGGCGAGGTTAAATAAATGCGACAAATTTATAAAACTAGCTTTTTAATATAATGCAAGGATTAGTAAAAATACACGTTCATAATTATAGGAGATTGGCCGAAAGCCCGAATGTCGGTCAAATGCAATAGGTATTTTTTGTAAACATTCACAATATAATTTCTATAAATCCTCATGGCCTGGTAAATAATTTGCCAAATCTAAATGCATTTTAGTTCGAAATAAGGATGCTTAATATAAAAACATAGGTTTTAAGTAAAATTCCTACAACTACCTATCTAAAAAACAATTAAATTGGCTAAAACTATTGAGTTATCTTTTTTTTTTTTTACAAAGTAATATTGCCTGGGGCCTTAACTTTTTTATAGATGCTTCGGACAAAGCAAGGCTAATAGAGGTAGGAAGTCAATACAAATTAATCGAATCAGGCGTTACTTTGCGGAAGTCCATATTAAAGAATGAACAATATTGCTTTGCTCTTCCGCGATACAGAATGTGTAGTTAATTAGTGTAACCCGCTATAATTACTTGCGTATTTTTTGCATGCAATTAATTTTCCCACCCTCCCGCCGCAAAAATAAATACGCAAATAACTATAACAAACCACCACCAATAACACTATACTCGACACGTGTTTCGCCTCTCTACGAGGCATCATCAGGAGTTGACGATGTTGTCGGTCTGGTGGCCGGCAACAGAATGAGCTGTCCTGTCTGGTCGGCCATATTTATAACCTCACCCTGACCCCGCCCACTACCCCCTTCTCCCCCCCTGGTAACGGAAAAAATTCGTAATAACGGCGATGACGCAACATTCAGCTGCTCGTTAATAATTACACCTCTACCGTTGTATCTAACTATTTCCAATTGTTCCAGAACGTTCAAACGTAAACCTTTATCACAAACGTGCAGAACATTAAAAGAGTGGTCCTCAGATAAACTATGGCCACTCTCTATCAAATGCTTCGCGAAATTTGAACGTTCTGGATGGTTATGCCTATAAGATGTAACATGCTCCTTATACCTTGTGTTAAAATTACGGCCCGTTTGCCCCACGTACACCTTATTACAATCATCACAAGTTAGCTTATACACACCAGACTTCTTGCCCGTCTCAATTTGATCTTTGCCGTTACAAAGTTTTGAATGTAACGTATTGTTTGTCTTAAAAGCAACATTAATATTATTAGACTTCAAAACTTTGTAAATATCATCTGATAGTTTGCCAACATACGTAATGCTTGCCTGAAATTTCTTGGTGGGTTCAGACGGCCGTGCAGCATACAACATATTATTGACCATGCCATTCTGTTTCTTTCTGATTATACCATCCACAACTGACTTATCGTAGCCGTTAGAAACCGCCAAGTGATAGATGTTATTCAATTCTAGCCGATAATGCTCATCAGAAAGAGGCACAGTCAACAATCTATGCACATAACAATGAGTGAATGAGTGGTGTCATACTTGGGTGCACCAACTTATAATTTAGCAAAGAGACTGAATTGCATTATTAGAAATAAATCCCAATTTCGGCCTAAGTTTTGTTTAAAGAATAGTTTAGATCTAGTAGAGAAAATCAAGGATATTAACTTGCCTGAGAATGCTATCCTTCTTTCGTTGGATGTAGACAGTTTGTTTACGAATGTACCGTATGTCGAAACATTGGACATCCTTCGTGGTATGTTTGAAAGACAGCGGCTGCATCCGGGAGAGGTGGATGAATTATTGCAACTCACTGCTATTTGTATGAAACAAAATTATTTTAGATTTGGGGGTCAATATTACCTGCAAAATGATGGTTTGGCTATGGGTTCACCATTGAGTCCTTTAATGGCTGATATTTTTATGGATGACTTTGAAAACCAGCATATTGTAGGTAATAGGGATATTTTGTATTATTTTAGGTATGTGGACGATTTAATTATTTGTTGGACGGGCAGTTTGACACAGCTGGATGCATTTTTTACCGAGGTTAATAATAAGCACCCGAAAATTAAGTTTAAGAAAGAATTAGAGCAAGACAATTCACTTAATTTCCTGGACTTGACGATCACAAGGGTTAATAACAGACACGATTTCCGAATTTTCCGTAAGCCTACACAGACTGACGCAGTTATACCGGCTTCTTCTACACATCCGTGGCAACATAAGTTAGCGGCTTTTCATTGTTATGTGCATAGATTGTTGACTGTGCCTCTTTCTGATGAGCATTATCGGCTAGAATTGAATAACATCTATCACTTGGCGGTTTCTAACGGCTACGATAAGTCAGTTGTGGATGGTATAATCAGAAAGAAACAGAATGGCATGGTCAATAATATGTTGTATGCTGCACGGCCGTCTGAACCCACCAAGAAATTTCAGGCAAGCATTACGTATGTTGGCAAACTATCAGATGATATTTACAAAGTTTTGAAGTCTAATAATATTAATGTTGCTTTTAAGACAAACAATACGTTACATTCAAAACTTTGTAACGGCAAAGATCAAATTGAGACGGGCAAGAAGTCTGGTGTGTATAAGCTAACTTGTGATGATTGTAATAAGGTGTACGTGGGGCAAACGGGCCGTAATTTTAACACAAGGTATAAGGAGCATGTTACATCTTATAGGCATAACCATCCAGAACGTTCAAATTTCGCGAAGCATTTGATAGAGAGTGGCCATAGTTTATCTGAGGACCACTCTTTTAATGTTCTGCACGTTTGTGATAAAGGTTTACGTTTGAACGTTCTGGAACAATTGGAAATAGTTAGATACAACGGTAGAGGTGTAATTATTAACGAGCAGCTGAATGTTGCGTCATCGCCGTTATTACGAATTTTTTCCGTTACCAGGGGGGGAGAAGGGGGTAGTGGGCGGGGTCAGGGTGAGGTTATAAATATGGCCGACCAGACAGGACAGCTCATTCTGTTGCCGGACACCAGACCGACAACATCGTCAACTCCTGATGATGCCTCGTAGAGAGGCGAAACACGTGTCGAGTATAGTGTTATTGGTGGTGGTTTGTTATAGTTATTTGCGTATTTATTTTTGCGGCGGGAGGGTGGGAAAATTAATTGCATGCAAAAAATACGCAAGTAATTATAGCGGGTTACACTAATTAACTACACATTCTGTATCGCGGAAGAGCAAAGCAATATTGTTCATTCTTCAATACAAATTACAAAATGTTATCAAATCCGCTGACACGGTGTTTATTTACAAAGGTACACATTAATAGTAACTCTAACCATAGAGTAACAAGACATAGACTGCTCAAATCATACAGTCGCCTTCAGATATATCAGAGCGGCCACGGTGCTCAATAATATCTGAACATGCACTCTATGACTAACGCCAAAGCGTTATAATGGAGCAAGCCTCTCTATTGTCTTAACAATAGAGGTGCTCAGATGTTTATGACCACTCTGGCCACTGATGGCAACTGTATATCACATTTCGACACATTGGATAATTAGTTGTATGGGAGGCATAGTATAGTAACAGATGACTGATAACTTTAAACTCGCTATAAATATGTAGTTAAATAGTCCTTCGTACGTTCGGCTCTAATAACATGTATACGATTTTGATTCTTATGCCCTTGGCATACGTTCCGAAATGTATACATATTATTAGACGTGACTGTACAGTCACCATCAGATCATATTGAAACGGCCAAGGTGCTCAAAAATGTCTGAGCTAGCACTATCCTATATTGATAATCCTTTTTATGCGTATAATTTATCATGTATCTTTAATGAGTTCTCACGAAGGCTCACTTTGAATATGTTATATTATTGACATATTTTTAGTTATGTGTGACTGAGCTGATTTTATAAACTATTATTTTTTACATTAGCACATACCAGATCTGAGAAGTGAATCTGCACATTCAAAAAACAGCGCAAGTGATATAAAATACCAACGGGCTGTTTTGTAATGTAATTTGAACATTTATAATCTGCTTTGTGCTAATGATTGCTAATTAAGTAATTACTACAGCTGGTTCCTTACGGTAATGTAATGACGGTCACAATATCATATTCAAACCGGAATGGGCGCGTGTTAGTAGGAAAATAACTATTAGTTGATTTGTAGTTTGGGTCACAAAATACTATCATGCGTAATACATTTTGACAGCATAGATGGCGCTGTAATTAAGCCCATACCTTTTGTGGTAACTATAGTATGCTAAACCTATGCAGTAAAAAAAAACAAATACCTTTATTTTTTCAATTTGTATTTTCCTGCTGACATAAGTTATGTCTCTTATCAGACTATAGTGTCTGTCTATTTACGTAGCTGTACAATCAGCAAAAAATGTGCGCTGCCAGTTTTCGACTCTAAGTTGAAAAGTGATAGACCACATATTTGTTGACCGTACGTAAAATGGAAAATCAGTTGTTATTTGTCATTTTATTACTCGTAATTGTGGGTTTACTACCAGTACAGTGCCATTACATATGTATATTAGAGCGGCTAAGATGCTCACAAACTTCTGATCACGACCACGCCTCTATTGCCATGGCAGTAGAGTGCATATTTAAATATTTTTGAGCAATGTAGCCGTTCGGGTATATCGAATGGAGACTGTATAGGGTGTGAATGGCAGCTCAGCTGCCATCGCTATCAGACTTATTTGACTATTCGTGAACTTTATACGCATTGTAATAAGGTTCAAAAATGGTAATTGAATATTGATGGCGTTTATTTTAACACCGTATAATGAAGCGTTTACGAAGAGTGTTAGGTCACCAAACAACCGGTCAGGGGGTTGGGCGTCATATCTGGGGGGTTGCGCGCCGTATCCCAGGGGTTGCGCGTCATAGCCGGGGGTTGAAAGCCGTAATCGCTTCTATGCTGGATATATCCCAATACACCAGCACAGATTGAAAATAATCGCAATTGAAGGAATATTTATAAAAACAATTGAACCAGCCTGGGTCGCGTTTTATAAAGTTACAATTTACAATTTCGCTGTTTCCCTCTCTAACGCACGCACATATTGGCTAGAAAGAGAGGCAAACAGCGAAATTGTAAATTGTAACTTTATAAAATGCGACCCTGGTTGACATGTAGAGTAAGTAGAGAAACATATTCTTTGACAGTAGTCAACCAATCTAGATAGATATGTTTATTTTTACAAGCGTTCCTTCAATTAAGTTAAGTTTTAGAATTATAACTAACGTGAGACTTAAACATATTAAAATATTATTGAATCGGGATACTCATGTATGTCAAGTCGATGATTGCTCCACCACCATCGTCCGCGGCCAGTACCCGTTCTAGCAGGGCGCAGGCCTTTGGCCTCGGGCTTTGGCCGAGGGTGCTCCCGACGAGGACTCTCTTAATGGGTCGAAACATGTCGAGCAATCATCGAATTAAATACGTGAGTTACCCGGTTCAATAATATTTAAATAAGTTAAGTTTCTTTTATATTACATTACAAAGCCAATGCGTGGCGAGTTGGTGACCCCCAGCTTAGTATTGGAGAGAATCTAAAGTTCATGTTTCGCTATCGCGCCGGCGTCACAATGGCGGGTACAACCGCGGGAACAAGGTGATACGTCAGCCACCAGCTCAGCAGTGGTTGCGTGAGGGCGACGAAGAGTAGGAAGTACACTCGGCGCTTGGTGCCGCCGCCGGGCTTGCTCCAGTTGTCGGCGTAGGGGTTGGGGGGTTGCGCGCCGTAGCCGGGGGGTTGCGCGCCGTAGCTGTAGGGCGCCGCGGCCGCGGGGGCGGACGATGAGCCGGATAGGATCTGCACGCGGAGGGTCTTCACCTGAACAAAGGAAATATGCAATAGGTTATTGAACTCGTACGTGTAATGTAATAAAACTTTCGGGTAGAAGTAGAAACTTTTTCTGAGTTACATTTTTAAGTTTAGGTTGTTTACCATCACCGAATGAAATATATCTATCAGATAAATGTTAGCTGTACTTTTTTTATATGCCTGGGGAAAAAGATTATTAAAATTTTATTTTTACGGGAATTGTGACACGGGCCGTACTAGACGTGTGCGCCGCGCCGGCGTCACGCCGCCGCCGACCTTTTTTGCCACGCCGCCGCCGCCGACTAATGGTCGGCGTGAAATCGGCGTGGCCTTGACTGAATAACAGAGTTATTTCTTATGGGCTAAATACTAAACACTAAGCTTCGTATTTGCTTCATCAGTTGCTTTCGAGTGTCGTCACTCATTACAGATAGGTACTTAGGCTCGACAACTTCTAACTTCCTGAACAAGCCGGTTTCGGACTCTGGAAAAGCTTTAGCACCGTAGTTCACATACAAAAGCAACGTCAGGTTATACATAAGACCGAGAGCTATAACTTGGTCCTCAGGTTATAGCGTTTGTGGTGAAGCATTTAAATCGACCGAGACCTGGGCTGTACTACAGTATCTTCAGCGGTACCAAGTGGTCGTGACTTTCAAGTCATCAATTTCACGATCTTTCGCCAACGACTCCGATCTTCGGCAGCGTGAACCGATTTGACAACCCGAATGTTGAGTGTGATGTGGATTTGGTCTGTCCAGCGCATGGGGCTTCTTCCTCACGGCCTTTTCCGGAATTATCCGCTCATTTTTAGATGGATCGGATCCAGCGGCTGTTCGGATCTGAATGATTCAGGCCCTACGGATCCAAAAAATATGTCTTCAAATTGTGGTGCAATTATCAATAAATAAAGTGTATGGTAGATAACTTACGATGATATACTTTTTAGCTAAAATTGTTCGCCATTGGTTTAGCTTTCACTTGAAAACTAGATCTTTGCTGGTGCGCCAGGCCCAAAAGGTTTGTGTCGTGGCACCTCTCCTCTTGTAGGCTTGGGAGATGTTCTGTTTTTACAGTTTTCAAAGTTGTGCCTGAGAGTTTTAGCAGGGGACCAGTGGGTGCCTGGAAAACGAGTTTCCCGTAGCTCGACCTTTGCCGCCGTGCCTGTGAGGGTCGCCCTGCTTCAGCCCTGAGCGGAGCTCGGCCGTCGGCCTTCGCAAGGGATCGAAATGAATTATCGATCCTGCGGCCGTCGGATTCGTATTTCCAGTTATACTAATCCATTGTATAGCACGGGGGCGTTAGGCTCTGGCAGCTCGGCCTTCAGCCTCGTGAGCTCGCGCGCCCTTGTAGGACGCTTCAGGCCTTTGGCCCTAAGTGGAGTTCAGCTTTCGGCCTTTGCAAGGGATTCAAACGAATCGGGGGGCCGACCGCAGATTGTCACACTAAGCCATTGTGTAGCATGGAAGCGCTAGGCTCTGGCAGCTCGTTCTGCAACCTTGCGAGCTGGCGCGCCTCTGTGGGATGCTCCGGACCTTCAACCCTACGCGGAGCTCGGCGTTCGCGGCCTCGAAGCTTAACCTTAGGGCCTTCGGCCCTCAAGCTTGGCTTATTTAGATACTGAGATGTTGTTTGGCGTTCAAAATTTCTGTTTTTTTAGAGCTCGGCCTTCGACCTCGTGAGCTAGCGCGCCTCTGTGTGATGCTCTGGGCCTTCAGCCCTATGCGGAGCTCGGGATTAGCGGTCTCGAAACTTCACCTTCGGGCCTTTGGCCCTCAAACTTGGCTTGCTTAGATACTGAGATGTTGTTTGACGTTTTCTTGCAGCTCGGCCTTCGGCCTTGCGTGTTGGCGCCTGCGGCCTTCGCTGGAGTTAAGACAGTTGGAAAGCGTAATTGTACTGGAGAGCACTGAAATCGTAAAGCTCCGGGCCTCCGGCTTTCGCGGGCTTGACGCCTCGCCATCAGGCCTTCGGCCCTCAGGCTTGGCTTATTTACATACTAGGGTACATAGATGTTAGATCTTACTGTGATTAAGAACGTTAAATTTTTTAAATATGAAAAACTATTCATTTATTTGAACGTCATTTATTTATCTGAAATCCGAACTATCCGGATCCGCTGATTCTCGATATCCAATCCATCCGAATCCAGAAAATCCACGGATCCTGCAAACCCTAGTTGAGAGCCATACAAAGCCCTACAAAGCACCAACGTAGCTCAAAAAACGCTGAACTGAAGGACGACTCCCAACTCCAAACATGATGGACCGATGATCTGGTAAAGATAGGTGGAATCCTTTGGATGTGGGCTGCGCACTATTTATCCTTACGGCATGCTATGATAAGGAATTTGGGGACCTAATGTCCATCGGCAGAATCGGCATCGACTAGTCCAAAGTTATTGGAAATATTATGCTAGAAGTTAGAACATGATGGGAGCAGAAAACAAAAAATAAATTATTATATTGATCTGATGGTGGATAAGGTGGTCAGTGGCGGTGTTTAATGAACATTTATATTGTATTTATACGCTGATGACACAACTCTTCTCGCTCAAACAAAAGAAGATATGGAACAGTTGTTGGCACGCCTAGAGAGAACAAGCCTCTCCTTCGGACTCGCGATCAACAGAGATAAGACCAAAATGATGATCGTGGACCGAACGGAACTAAATCAACCTGATGTCTCCATGATTGGCAACTGTGAGGTTGTCCAAAGCTACGTGTACCTCGGCTCCACGATCACGAACAATGGGGGGTGTGAGGACGAGATCCGTAGGAGATGTGCTATCACAAGATCTGCCGTTGACAAGCTGAACAGAGTCTGGTCGAACCGCAATATCACTAAAGCCACCAAAGTCCGCCTGATGAGAAGCTTGGTCTTTCCAATATTTCTTTATGGCGCAGAAACATGGACGGTGCGCCTAAAAGATCGACGCAAAATTGACGCACTTGAAATGTGGTGCTGGCGGCGACTACTGCAAATTCCCTGGACTGCGTTTCGGACCAATGTTTCGATCTTGGAAGAACTTAAAGTTAAGGAGAGATTATCGTCGACTGTGCAAATACGAATCCTCAAATACTTCGGGCACGTTACACGAAACCAAAACTCCATGGAACGTCTCGTTGTCCAGGGACGGGTGGAAGGCAAGCGGTCGCGTGGTCGATCACCTACGCGCTGGACAGACCTGATAAAAGCTGCGACACAAACCACCGTAGTCCAATGTTCCCGTAACGCTGAAGACCGTGGCAAGTGGAGGCGCATTGCGAGAGCTGCATTATCCACATTAGATACGTCTCAACATACAACCACGACCACTCTGTCAAGAGTGAACGACTGAAGAGAGATTGTATTTATCGCAATCATAACAAATGATACGATCCAATTCCGCTTTTTTAATCACGTGACCTTCACGCCGATTTCACGCCGAAATCACGCCGCCGCCGCCGACTTTTTAGCAAACGCCGCCGCCGATGATTTTTAAGTCGGCGCACACGTCTAGGCCGTACATCATGATAAATTAAACACATATGACCTTAAGCCGCGTTTCCACTTAGTGTTCTGATTCTGAGCGAGCATTCACTCGTTTGTGAGCTGACAAACGAACATTTTGCTATGTGAAATCCTGTTTTCATCTGTCCAAGAACGAACAAATGCTTGCTCAGAACACTAAGTGAAAACACGGCTTTAGTCATAGACACCATCTGAAGAATGTTTATATGCCTGTATAACAAGCAAAATGTTATGATAAAATATAAAAAGTAGAAATACTACTATCAAAGAATTAACCCTCTAATGCATACGAAGCCAAATATGGCCACATTGGTTTTGGACTCTATTGACTGCTGTTAGGGTTCAAATTTGAAATGCATTTTTGCCTGTCTTATGCATTAGAGGGTTAAAATTATTTAGATTTTTTACATATTTCACAATCAATTAGAGTAGTAAGATTAGCCGGAGTAGGCCAGAAGATCCAGAGTCCGGAGACTGGTGTCGGTGACGTAGAACATGGTCACTCACCAGGAAGTACTCGAGAGCGACGCTACAGTACCCCAGCACGGAGTAGTACCCAGCAGGCTGGCTATCATAGCTATATACTTGTAGCCGGAGTAGGCCAGCCGGTCCACAGTCCGGAGACTGGTGTCGGTGACGTAGAACATGGTCACTCACCAGGAAGTACTCGAGAGCGACGCTACAGTACCCCAGCACGGAGTAGTACCCAGCAGGCTGGCTATCATAGCTATATACTTGTAGCCGGAGTAGGCCAGCCGGTCCACAGTCCGGAGACTGGTGTCGGTGACGTAGAACATGGTCACTCACCAGGAAGTACCCGAGAGCGACGCTACAGTACCCCAGCACGGAGTAGTACCCAGCAGGCTGGCTATCATAGCTATATACTTGTAGCCGGAGTAGGCCAGCCGGTCCACAGTCCGGAGACTGGTGTCGGTGACGTAGAACATGGTCACTCACCAGGAAGTACTCGACAGCGACGCTACAGTACCCCAGCACGGAGTAGTACCCAGCAGGCTGGCTATCATAGCTATATACTTGTAGCCGGAGTAGGCCAGCCGGTCCACAGTCCGGAGACTGGTGTCGGTGACGTAGAACATGGTCACTCACCAGGAAGTACTCGAGAGCGACGCTACAGTACCCCAGCACGGAGTAGTACCCAGCCCGGCCCGCGACCAGCGCTGCCAGCAGGCTGGCTATCATAGCTATATACTTGTAGCCGGAGTAGGCTAGTAGGTCCAGAGTCCGGAGACTAGTGTTAGTGTTGGTGACATAGAGCGTCACCGTGTAGATGAGCATCTCGAAGAGGATGTAGGCGAGAGCGCTGGAGGCTTGGATGCTTATTTGCTCGGGGGAGAAGCGGTGTTGGAGGCCTGCGGAGGTAAGAAAATAAATAAAATTGGATTACCAAACTTTGTCAGTAAAAAAAACAAATGATTAAAGAAACAGTTATAGGGCGATTGTGCACCACAATGAATTTTACTGTCCGGCAGACCGAGTTTTCATGGTCCGATATGGCATGAAAAAAACGGATGATTGGCTTGTGCACTTGTCCGTCTTTTTACTCGGAGGTGCGGCATAGTAGCATGAAAAGTCAGTCGACAGTCATAAAAGTCAGTGCAATTCCGGACGCAGTGCACAAGCATTAACACGTTTTTCATAGCTGTCATCTCGGATCGGAAAAATACTGTCCGGAATGGGGAAA
Source organism: Thaumatotibia leucotreta (assembly GCA_025490895.1). NCBI lineage: Eukaryota > Metazoa > Arthropoda > Insecta > Lepidoptera > Tortricidae > Thaumatotibia > Thaumatotibia leucotreta. Next base: position 44,593 of record JALPQI010004558.1, read on the forward strand.
AGTAAAATGTCGGACGGTAAAATTACGTATAGTGCACAAGCTACTATATACATTTAATGGCGTGGCATATCGGACCGTAAAAAACCGGACTACCGGACGGTAAAAGTCAGTGTAGTGCACAAACGCCCGTACAGTTTATTTAATGAATACTCCTAGTACTCACCCAGCATGAAGCCAGCCAGCAGCACGTAGGTGACGTAGCCCATGGCCGGTATGTACAGGTCGGGCGCGTTGAGGTCGTAGCGCGGCTGCACCGGACTCTCCTGGTCGTACTTCACCATCCATTCCTGGAACCATCATGGACGTGGTTAGGAATTGAATTTATTTTAACTCCTAAGTTTTTCCATACCACCCCATGTCCCCTGGATAGTGGCTCGTTTGCTAGTGGCTAACAAATCAAGAGATAAATTTTTCATTTGTTATAGTTTTACGTGAAAAATACGGATAGCTGAGTGCACATTGACAGGACATAACATTATATACAGCAAACATAAATCGAGGTTCAAAAGTTTTCGTGAAGCGTCTTGGGCGGAGCCACATGTCAAAGCTGGCTGCCGCCAATGGTCATGTTGTTTCTACTTATCTAGAGATCATATCAGAGATGGAAGATGGGATCTTCGGGCTTTCAAAACACATATTAGGGAGGCAATATCGAGGTTCAAGGTTTTCGTGAAGCGTCTTGGGCGGAGCCACATATCAAAGCTGACTGCCGCCAATGGTCATGTTGTTTCCTCTTATCCAGAGATCATATCAGAGATGGAAGACTTCTATGGCAAGTTGTATGTTTTTGGATCTCAGGTGCCTGAACCCATTCCCAGCAGCTAACATTATATTATAGGTACAACTTTGCTCGCGCTGCACCGCCTCTCGTCCGGTCGCCAGCTGGTCGCCGTACTGTTTACAGATATACCTTGTGCGTGTACGGGAACAGGATGAGCAGTAGCTTGCGCAGCACGTAGCGCGAGTCGACGGCGAAGTAGTACCGCAGGCGCGCCACCGGCACGTAGCGGCCGAGCTCGCGCTGCACCGCCTCTCGTCCGGTCGCCCGCTGGTCGCCGTACTGTTTACAGATATACCTTGTGCGTGTACGGGAACAGGATGAGCAGCAGCTTGCGCAGCACGTAGCGCGAGTCGACGGCGAAGTAGTACCGCAGGCGCGCCACCGGCACGTAGCGGCCGAGCTCGCGCTGCACCGCCTCTCGTGCGGTCGCCAGCTGGTCGCCGTACTGTTTACAGATATACCTTGTGCGTGTACGGGAACAGGATGAGCAGCAGCTTGCGCAGCACGTAGCGCGAGTCGACGGCGAAGTAGTACCGCAGGCGCGCCACCGGCACGTAGCGGCCGAGCTCGCGCTGCACCGCCTCTCGCCCCGCGGTCGCCAGCTGGTTGCCGTACTGCAGCGCCATGTCCTGTGACGACCCGTATTGTTATCTTATTGGCCCCTTGCGGATACACTTTGATCCATTGGGATCTTTTGTGTATAGAGTTGAGTACTGTTAATTATAGATGGGACCCTTTAAACGAAGCGTGAAGAAGCATCTAGCGGGCCAGCAAGGCGGTGGCAACTAACAGGTTACTGATTGTCTCCTGTTCTTTGCCGCCGCGATTTGGGCTCTACTTTTCACTTACGATCAGGTGGAGTGGAGCCACTTTGTTGTGCCAACATAAAAAAAAAAGATAATAACTGAGAGCTTGGAATTGCATTTGTAGTGGTGTTACACTCAGGTGGACCTTATGTCTTAGCAATGAGCTAAGATAGGTTGACCAAAATGTATGGCAGACCCATTTCTTTTGAGTTCTGTACCAAAAGGGTAAAACAGGATCCTAATACTAAGTCTAGGCTGTCTAAATATCACTAGGTATCTCATGATCCGTGATAATTAGACAGCTTACATTTTGAGACAGAGATTGAGAGATGCCACTATTTCTGTTGCCACTATAACAACAAATACCATAAAGTAGAACGAAATAAATGTTTAAGGGTTCTTATTATCTTGTAACACCATTTTGTCAACACCTTGCATGATATCTGCTTAACATTGTTGAAGCTAACAGAATGCACCTATTATACTACGGAACTCTATGCACTCAGCCTATATATTTGAGGAAAACAAACTAAATGATGTCAACTTTTCCTTTGGTTGCACAAGAAAATAAGAAAACCTAAGAAGACCAGCAACAGCATAGAGACAAAACTGAGACTTGCAGTTCTAATTTAAGAAATTGGCAGAATTAATGTACATCAACAGCCAGTCTGATTTCTGACCAGGGTGTGTAGCCAAGACTTGAAAGAAAGGCAACTAACTGTATTTGTTACACTAATAAGAAAGAGTCCCAGAAAATTGAAGAGAAAACTATAGTAATATTATAGTTGCAGATATCTATAAACGAACATTTGACATTTTAGAAATTAGCCATATAATATGACATTAAGTCTATTAAGGAAAAATTATGAGTCTTACCCTCATATTAATAAGAATGAATCTGTAACTGTCAAAAGTTCATTCTTAGATCTTGCAGACTAGCAATTTGCGAAATAGCACTCAGAAGGCCCTATACATCTACAATATAAGGAGTATGAAAGTCAAGGATGAACTATATGTATAGTAATTTCAAATTTTGTTTCTAGACTTTCCAGCTAAAGTGGCTTTTGGTACCTGCACAACAGGTTGCTGCAGCATGGAGCCGATCTGTCCCGGCGAGGCCATGCCCATCACCGGAGGCTGAGGGAATCCCCCCATGTATCCATAATCTGAAAGGTTTCATAGTAACAATTGGACATAGTCTATGGAAAAGGATCCAGTACACAAAAATGTCAATTCAATTTAAATGAAATTAAATGAAAAATGAAAATAATTTATTGGTTTTTAACAAGTGGTAAATACATTGAAGGTTGGAACCTCCTTTTAAGCAAACATATGCTTGTGATATGAGAAGAAATCTTATGTCAAAAGGCACAGTAATTTATTTCAGTGACAGATTACATAGTTTGGATCCTTTTCACTAAACTATGTTCAATTTTAATCATTATTAAACACATTAGTTGTAATTATGAAGATAATTAATAAAGATAAGGCTATTATCTGTATTGATCAACTAGTTTTTGTTTACATATATCATGGTACATACAGACTGTTCTCTTCCCAATAAAATTGTAGTTTTCACTTTTCAAAATTTTACTTCAAATAGTCTAACATAATCCAAGCTAACTCCAGCGAATCACAAATTTTGTCTAATTATTTGATACTCACTGATTTCACTGGATTAAAGACTGAGCCAACTATATAGTAGATTTTTTTCTCTCTCTTGATAATGTCAGACGATTCGAAAATGCTTATTAATAAGCTTACTTGAATAAAGAATAGTTTGATTTTGACTTAGACTATAGTCAAACATTTTTTTAGCAAATAGTTTCCTATGTCTTTAGCATAAAAAAACTATATACTAAAACTAATGACTTCAACTAAATAAACAGTTGGTTCTGCCTTTAACCAGTAAATTTTATATTTATAACAAACACAATCCCCTGCCATTTCTATAAAAAAAGCATTCTTTGAAACACTGGTTCTGTACATTTTATTTGACTATGTCCTCATCCATTAACATGCCCATGTTATAATGACCAAAGAGCGCACAACAATATGTTGCATTGTAATGAGTCACAAACAAGACACTATATAATAAGCTGGGAAGTTATATATAAGTTCTCACTAGGCGGCTGCTGTGGTGCGGCAAAGTCCTGCCCCGCATCGAGCTGGATGCCCTCCTGATGCGGCGGCGCGCCGAACGTCGGGCTGTAGGACGGCGCGGGACCGAAGCCGGGCGCCGCGCTGAACGCAGGCGGCTGAGGCGCCGGCGCCCCCATCGCCGCCACGTCGCTCACTCGCTTCGCCTTCCGCAGACCCCCGGCCTGACCCACTGAGGAATTACACACACCAAAAGGTCATCAACTTTACTGATACATGACCAACCACACGATTTAGAGCGAGGCCAGATAAGGCACTTACCGTTTCTGGAAGCATTGAAATTCATTTCAAGTCAATTTTCTAACTAGCAGTGGAGTAGAAACATATTAAGAATCTAATTAGCAGGTTTTTTCAGTTATTTCGCTGAATTAAACACATCATCAGCGACTTGTCTCGATTTTGGTTTGACGTCTCGATGACAGTCCGTCACTTACTTCGTTTTACGTAAAATATTATAACAATTCATGATTCGCAATTAAAACGTAATCTATTCTATTCATTACTTGAGAAAAGGTTGAATCAAAATTTAGGAAAGTTTTTCATATGTATAAACGTCTTGATTCTATTATTTGATTTGTTTCTATAATAGGTTTCAGAAAATGTTAACAAATGAAATATGTGGTTGCGTAAACTGGAAAGATTTTTCAATTAAGCTACAGAAAAAACCGCTGGGCATTTTGCATTTTCATCTTGTATTTTTTTAACATTGGGTTGAACGGACTGTTATTGTCATACTTGTCATAGTGACGGCTGTCACTGCACTGTCAACGTAGTGCTATGTTACTTGTAATCTTGTATATATTTCATTCCAATTTTGCGGAGATTGGTTGTCCTTTTATGTCTAATCTATTAAAGTATTCCAAACAATAATAGTATTGAATTCTTACTTTGTTTATGGGAAAACGCTATTTTAGATTATTGTGGTTCAGGGATAGGCCAGATCAGCCACCATGGCTCTAACAAACGTGTTGTTGGTGAGCCAGATCGCTGGTTATTTTGTTGGATTGATCCTGTCCCTATGCATTATGGTGCCGATGAGTATGCATGTCCACGAGTTCAGGTATTTATCAACAATAATGTCGAATATAATGTTATTTGATTCGACTCACGTGTTTGTGTGCAAACGTTCAAAACAATTTTTATCTTAGTAGGAGGCATTTGTTTACTTATTGTTCTAGACGCATATGTATCTTGCTATCCCTTAACTTGTTTGTGGCGTATTAAGTTTGTGCACCTTAACTAGGTTTTCTTTAAAAATAAGTGAACATTTAATTGCTTCCTTAATTTTAACCTTCTTTTGACTTATCTTTAATACATATACATAGATTATATTTATTCTGAATCATACTTGATTGTTATTCTTCATGTTGCTAGTTTGAGTCATGTGAATTTCCTGAACAGTATTTTGAACCATTCTGCTATACTATAAAATATTTGGTTTCATCTGTTACTATTGCCATTTTACTAATGCAAATAGAAATAGCTTTTAAAATTAGAACATTAATCCATAAAACACTATAATTACTTTGTCTTGGAGAATTTAAACCAACACAAAATACCTAATTTATAAAATAAATACTTCATTGGGTATATTTATGGGTTGCTGGACAACTTCCTGTTATATGTATGTTTTATTTTCCCCTTACTTATGATATCAATGTCCTCCTAGACTGGTTATACTTCCTATTATAAACATTTTGGAATCACTTACACTTACATTGTTACTGGTATGTCCATTAAAAATGTCCAATTAGATCCAATGTTGTATCATAGGTGTTAGGAATGTTGCTGCTGGTACAGTTAGAATAGAATAGAATAGAATTGTTTATTTGCTTGAACACATAGTACAATGGTTCTTAAATATCATTTAGTCTAGACACAGTATTCAGTCGAACCAACATCAACATGCAAATTATTTTCAAATAAGTACACAAGGGTACTAATAATTACCAACTACAAAATGGAGAATAAAGTTAAAGTTTAAATATGTCAATTACTATAAAAAACTAATTATAGTTTGGGTCAAACTAAAGTAAGATTAGGTAAATATTTCAAATGTAGGTCAGTTAATACTAATGTTACCTAACTGAATATGTCCTCTAATAAATATGGAGCAAATATTCTTTTTACACTGGACTAAGGTGCATTGGGACATAATTATTTTAAAACACAAATGTTTTTGCACTGGACTTGTGAATTTATCGTTCCTAAAATTATAAATTGGTAATGAATGTTGCAATTGATTTTTATTATTTCATGATTAGGTAGTAATACTTATTAGAATAAATATCAATGAGTACAAGATACCAATTAAAATTTAAAAGGAAAACTTAATCTTTTTCCTTGGGTTTGTGATTTATGTGAGCTTGGGTTTATGTTTTTACATAAAAAAAGGATTATGTTAATGTTTTATCTATACATAATCAAATTTAAACTTCTGTGAGACATTATCAGTGATCGGTTTTTTGGATTCACCCTCGCGGGATTTCGCATATAAAAATGACGGGTGTCACTATAAAAAAAATGAATACTATATATTACATTATGAACAGTAACATGGCAAATTGCATGAAATACGTATAAATAATCAAAGTTTATTTTTCAAGTTACTATAGGAGACCCACTGGGGGAATCCAAAAAAACCGATCACTGGACATAATACCTATAAAAATATCTCTAGAAAACATGCAATTGTATAAAAATAATTTAGCCATGTAATGCAAGTTAAAAGTTTCTATGATTGTGAATTTATACCTATACTATAGGTATTTCTACAACAGCCATTGTACTTGTTAATGGCATATTCATATAAGCAAAATAGATAGTTTTCCACAATAAATACGCCAAAGTGTCATGTCATGATGTCACAACAATGATATCCATCAGATATATTGATTTACAATGTGTGTGTAGTGGGCACTGTCTCCTCTTCTCTGGTGGAGAGTGGCAGGAGACGGACGGTCAGTTCGACGTGCAGTGGGCGTCCATGGTGTACTGCAACTACGTCATCGCTGTCGGCATTCTTCTGTTCATCGTGTGTGTGGTGCAGATATACAGGTCAGTAGGTACAGAGTGGCCCTGTTTGAGGCACTGGTCATTACTGGGCATTTTCGCGAGAAGAGATCCAAAAAAAATTTTTTTAAGGTAGGTAAATTTAATGTTTTTTCTACTCAGAATAACGAGTTCTTTCAATCTAGGAGAAAAAAGTACAAGAAAAAAATGGTCCCACATTTTTCATACATTTTACATGCTCTCCACTTTGTAACCGCTGTACTAGAGGTGTGCGCCGGCATAGAAATCGCCGCCGCAAAATTTTGCCGGCGTGGCGGCGCCACGCCGGCGTCAAGGGCAAATTATTACCCTGTACGTTCATACATATAAGGATGAGAAGATATTAAAAACTTAGATATTGTTTAGGACAAGTTTATTATTAAAAAAATAAACATGAAACAAAGTTATAGATTGCATTTTATGCGGAAATTGTCATAATTATTATCGTGTACGAAAAATATTTTATTAACTCGCACAGCGGCCCTACCGCGAAAAACGCGGTAGTAGGCCTGGTGGCTTATGATGGTCCCGTTTTATCTATTTATCGTGCTACGCATCGCTTTCGCACTTGCATACTTGTTAGAACGTGACGGCAACGACGACAAACGATTAGACGCGGTGCTATCATAAGCCCACTGGATCGAGTCGTCTACAGATTCCCAATACTAAAGATTCCTGATACTACAGATAAGAGATAATACTTCAAATATTGTCAATAGTATGCATTCCTGATTGTACATATTCCCAATAATACGAATTTTAAATGCTACAAATACCCAACACTACAGATTCCCAATACTATAGGTTCCCAATACTACGAATTATCCAATAGGTACTGCAGATTATATATGATGATTTCCAATACTACAGGTACCCAGCTTTACAACCTCTTTATAGTACCATCATCGCCCACACTGCTAGTCATACATCGGTGTATAAACACACGATTTTTTTTTTAAATATAAAATCTATTTTTGTATATTTTGCTTTCTTTGACGTTATTATTACAAGCCTACAAAAACTGCAAGCCAAATTTTAAATGCGTTTAATATACTCATAAATAAATATTTCGTATTCTGTCCAAAAAGAGGAAACATACCGACATGAGAAATACCTTTCTTAAAATGCTTATGAAAAAAAAATTGTTACAAATTGGTCTATTCTTGGAGGAGGAAACAGTGAACACAAAACCATGGTTTCGCCAATTTTACGTAGGTATTATGAGGCGGAGCTGCAGTTGTCTATTTCTAAGCCGTGCAAAGCGACAGCAAATTTTTTCAAATGCCAATTTTTTTAAAAGCTTCCACCTTTTTCCTCTAAAAATATCTTAATCTTATTCAAGAAGCACAAAAATCATCAATTGCAAACACTAAAATTAATAGAATCAGTTAATAGACAGTCATTAAACCTCATATGGTGGCCTAACGTAAATAATGAAAAAACATCCATCATCATCAGCAGCCTATCGCAGTCTACTGCTGGATATGGGCCTCCCCAATTTCACGCCACCGTTTTCGATCTTTGGCTGCTCGCATCCAGCTCCTGCCAGCCATCCTGCGCAAATCGTCGCTGCACCTTGCCTGAGGGCGTCCTACACTACGCTTGCCGAGACGCGATCTGCACTCAAGAACTCGTTTAGCCAGTCGGTTCTACGGATAATAAGGCCAGCCCACTGCCACTTCAGCTTGCTAACACGGTGGGCTAAGTCGATCACTTTGGTTCTCTGCCGGATAACCTCATTTTTGATTCGATCCCGCAAAGAGACGCCGAGCATTGCTCTTTCCATAGCTCGTTGAGCGACCTTGAACTTGTGGACCAGCCGTACCGTCAGTGTCCACGTTTCGGCTCCGTACGTCATGACGGGTAGGAAGCACTGATTGAAGACTTTTGTCTTCAGACACTGTGGGATCGACGATGCGAAGAATATAATATAATGAAAAAACACACAGCTAGTAATACCTAGGATTATAAGCCTAAAAGCAGTTCAATAAGACCTAAGTTACGACTTTCAAGCAAGTGTGTTGAAAAAAGCATTACAGTTGGGAATCAGTAGACGTGAAATCTAGAGAATATGGAATCTGTAGACATAGGAATCAATCAGTAATATTGAAAATCTGTAGACATGGGCAACCGTAATGTTGGAATATTAAAGTATTGGGATTCTGTAGGTTTGTAAATCTGTAGTATTGGGAATGTGTAGACTTGGAATTCTGTAAATAAATCTGTACAATTGGAAAGAATTCTGCCCAAGTAGTGTATTTTTTTCGTAGGTGCGTATCAATATCTGAAAATCTGCAATCCAGAAATGCTGCGCATACGATCTTTTGGGTCAGAGGGAACCGCTTGTCGATATTCGCAAGCATATTGTTGTTTAATGTCAATATGATCAGCGTGGCGCGTAATTTAAATGATTTTATTCCGTAAATTTTTTGTCGCGGCGTGGGTTTTTGAAAACCTCGGCGGCGGCGGCGGCGTGGGTCCCGCGGCGCGGCGCCGCCGCGCCGGCGTGGCGCACACCTCTACGCTGTACAAAGTGTTTGAAAAACGGTTACGTAATAGAAACAAAAAGTTGGGACACTTTTTTTCTTCTAGTAGGATCGAAAGAGCTCGTGATTCTGAGCAGGAAAAACATAAAATTTACCTGTTTCAGAAAAATAAGTTTTTGGATCTCTTCTCGCGAAAATGCCCTACTGAGCGAGTAAAGCTCGGCGTGTATCTTTTGTTTACAGGAGCCTTTATTTTTTGTTCATTTCTATAGCCAATAGCTCATCCGTATTCGCTCGCGGTGGGACCAGTTCCTTACAGACAGGCAGGCATTTTATTGCTTTTTTAGTTTATTATTCAATGCAAAGACCTCAGAGGCAGATATTTATTTGGTTTTTGTTATTCTCATTATTTATCAAACAGTAATGGAGTTATCATGTCTAGTACCTATGTGCTCAACTAATAAATACCGTGTAATTTCATCATCATCGTATCTGAAAAACGTAACGTCCACTGCTGAACATAATAGGCCTCCCCCAAATACCGTGTAATTTACGGCATTATAATTAAGCAACCACACGACGTCAAGCAATTTTGCAAAGCGATCCTTTCGAAACGGAATAAACGGCAGACCAGAACAGAAAACCTTAACCCTTTCATAGCCAATGACTTGATAATCAAGTCACGAAATTCAAAATAAAATGCGGCTTCATTTAGCGGTATGAAGTTGACAATTATTTACATGCAATTTGTTGCTTGTCGTTAGTGGCACGGTAATTAGTTTTTGACGTGGCGGCGAAAAGGTTAATTAATTGAGATCGTAAATTATGTAGGTATGTATGTATGTCAATTCTTTATTGTACACAAAACACAGGCAAAATTACACATTTTTACAAAAAAATTGACGGGTACAAAGGCGAACTTATCCCTAAATTATATGTGTAGGTTATCCATGCTGTTGTACCGCGACAAGGACAGCTCGTTCCTGTCCGCGTTCCTCGAGGCGACGGGCTGCGCGCTGCTGTGCGCGCTGGTGGTGTGCGCCGCCATCACCGTCACCCTCGGGTTCATGACGTGGTGCCGCAACATCACGGACCGCTTCCCCAGGTATCCGTGCAGTGTCCATGCTGTCGTACCGCGACAAGGACTCGTTCCTGTCCGCGTTCCTCGAGGCGACGGGCTGCGCGCTGCTGTGCGCGCTGGTGGTGTGCGCCGCCATCACCGTCACCCTCGGGTTCATGACGTGGTGCCGCAACATCACGGACCGCTTCCCCAGGTATCCGTGCAGTGTCCATGCTGTCGTACCGCGACAAGGACTCGTTCCTGTCCGCGTTCCTCGAGGCGACGGGCTGCGCGCTGCTGTGCGCGCTGGTGGTGTGCGCCGCCATCACCGTCACCCTCGGGTTCATGACGTGGTGCCGCAACATCACGGACCGCTTCCCCAGGTATCCGTGCAGTGTCCATGCTGTCGTACCGCGACAAGGACTCGTTCCTGTCCGCGTTCCTCGAGGCGACGGGCTGCGCGCTGCTGTGCGCGCTGGTGGTGTGCGCCGCCATCACCGTCACCCTCGGGTTCATGACGTGGTGCCGCAACATCACGGACCGCTTCCCCAGGTATCCGTGCAGTGTCCATGCTGTCGTACCGCGACAAGGACTCGTTCCTGTCCGCGTTCCTCGAGGCGACGGGCTGCGCGCTGCTGTGCGCGCTGGTGGTGTGCGCCGCCATCACCGTCACCCTCGGGTTCATGACGTGGTGCCGCAACATCACGGACCGCTTCCCCAGGTATCCGTGCAGTGTCCATGCTGTCGTACCGCGACAAGGACTCGTTCCTGTCCGCGTTCCTCGAGGCGACGGGCTGCGCGCTGCTGTGCGCGCTGGTGGTGTGCGCCGCCATCACCGTCACCCTCGGGTTCATGACGTGGTGCCGCAACATCACGGACCGCTTCCCCAGGTATCCGTGCAGTGTCCATGCTGTCGTACCGCGACAAGGACTCGTTCCTGTCCGCGTTCCTCGAGGCGACGGGCTGCGCGCTGCTGTGCGCGCTGGTGGTGTGCGCCGCCATCACCGTCACCCTCGGGTTCATGACGTGGTGCCGCAACATCACGGACCGCTTCCCCAGGTATCCGTGCAGTGTCCATGCTGTCGTACCGCGACAAGGACTCGTTCCTGTCCGCGTTCCTCGAGGCGACGGGCTGCGCGCTGCTGTGCGCGCTGGTGGTGTGCGCCGCCATCACCGTCACCCTCGGGTTCATGACGTGGTGCCGCAACATCACGGACCGCTTCCCCAGGTATCCGTGCAGTGTCCATGCTGTCGTACCGCGACAAGGACTCGTTCCTGTCCGCGTTCCTCGAGGCGACGGGCTGCGCGCTGCTGTGCGCGCTGGTGGTGTGCGCCGCCATCACCGTCACCCTCGGGTTCATGACGTGGTGCCGCAACATCACGGACCGCTTCCCCAGGTATCCGTGCAGTGTCCATGCTGTCGTACCGCGACAAGGACTCGTTCCTGTCCGCGTTCCTCGAGGCGACGGGCTGCGCGCTGCTGTGCGCGCTGGTGGTGTGCGCCGCCATCACCGTCACCCTCGGGTTCATGACGTGGTGCCGCAACATCACGGACCGCTTCCCCAGGTATCCGTGCAGTGTCCATGCTGTCGTACCGCGACAAGGACAGCTCATTCCTATCATAGTTCCTCGAGGCAACATCACCGAACGCTTCCCCAGGTATCTGTGCAGGGTGTCCATGCTGTTGTACCGTGGCAAGGACAGCTCGTTCCTGTCCGCGTTCCTCGAGGCGACATCACGGACCGCTTCCCCAAGTATTTATAAGAGGATTGAAAACTTCGTCGTTTCGTAGCTTGTGAATGAAGCCTTCATTATGAAGGATACGAGGAATGAAGGACGCCTAAATAATTCCTTACACATGGACACATGGTGTGGGCACTTAATAACCTAAACACTAGTAAACATTTAAAGTTCTGCAATTTATTTTTATTTGTTATAGTTGTGACGTCGCGGCGGGACAGGACATCGATAAAAAGGACAAAATTTACACGAACAACTTTTACATGGAGATAGGAACCGTCCAGGTAACTTAAATATATTCTTTTATACATATATATGTGAATTATATGTGTTTGAATTGTATTTAATAATCTCTGTTTGGCCCAATGGTTGACTGGTAGAGAATGCCTTTTAGCATTACGTCCGCTATTTGTACAATTTTCTATGTTTTGTGCAATAAAGTTTAAATAAATAAATATCGCCCGTATGCATACTAAACCTCGTATCGGCAACACTTGATGGAAAAAACACCCGGGTTCAAAGTGATAGAAAGGTGACATTTTCATGAATGCTGTAAATGTTGGTTGAGTTGATAGCAACGGTATGGTTTTGCTAAAGTAGTGGTAATTTCAGTTCGGCGCATGGGGCGCGTTCGCGACGTGCGTCGGCCTCGCAGTGTTCTCCACACTGAAGCTGTGTCGCTACCACCAGCTAGAGAACATCCGCGTGTCCATGTACCGCGAGCGGCAGCGCCTCGTGCACGACGGTGCGAGCACGCCGCCCGCCGCGCGGGACACGGACCACAGCACGGAGGAGCGCTAGACAGTCAACTGTACAGCTGTGTACCAGCTGGAGAACATCCGCGTGTCCATGTACCGCGAGCGACGGCGCCAGCACGCCGCCCGCGCGGGACACGGACCACAGCACGGAGGAGCGCTAGACAGTCAACTGTACAGCTGTGTACCGGCTGGAGAACATCGCGTGTCCATGTACCGCGAGCGGCAGCGCCTCGTGCACGACGGCGCCGGCACGCCGCCCGCCGCGCGGGACACGGACCACAGCACGGAGGAGCGCTAGACAGTCAACTGTACAGCTGTGTACCGGCTGGAGAACATCCGCGTGTCCATGTACCGCGAGCGGCAGCGCCTCGTGCACGACGGCGCCGGCACGCCGCCCGCCGCGCGGGACACGGACCACAGCACGGAGGAGCGCTAGACAGTCAACTGTACAGCTGTGTACCGGCTGGAGAACATCCGCGTGTCCATGTACCGCGAGCGGCAGCGCCTCGTGCACGACGGTGCGAGCACGCCGCCCGCCGCGCGGGACACGGACCACAGCACGGAGGAGCGCTAGACAGTCAACTGTACAGCTGTGTACCGGCTGGAGAACATCCGCGTGTCCATGTACCGCGAGCGGCAGCGCCTCGTGCACGACGGCGCCGGCACGCCGCCCGCCGCGCGGGACACGGACCACAGCACGGAGGAGCGCTAGACAGTCAACTGTACAGCTGTGTACCGGCTGGAGAACATCCGCGTGTCCATGTACCGCGAGCGGCAGCGCCTCGTGCACGACGGCGCCGGCACGCCGCCCGCCGCGCGGGACACGGACCACAGCACGGAGGAGCGCTAGACAGTCAACTGTACAGCTGTGTACCGGCTGGAGAACATCCGCGTGTCCATGTACCGCGAGCGGCAGCGCCTCGTGCACGACGGCGCCGGCACGCCGCCCGCCGCGCGGGACACGGACCACAGCACGGAGGAGCGCTAGACAGTCAACTGTACAGCTGTGTACCGGCTGGAGAACATCCGCGTGTCCATGTACCGCGAGCGGCAGCGCCTCGTGCACGACGGCGCCGGCACGCCGCCCGCCGCGCGGGACACGGACCACAGCACGGAGGAGCGCTAGACAGTCAACTGTACAGCTGTGTACCGGCTGGAGAACATCCGCGTGTCCATGTACCGCGAGCGGCAGCGCCTCGTGCACGACGGCGCCGGCACGCCGCCCGCCGCGCGGGACACGGACCACAGCACGGAGGAGCGCTAGACAGTCAACTGTACAGCTGTGTACCGGCTGGAGAACATCCGCGTGTCCATGTACCGCGAGCGGCAGCGCCTCGTGCACGACGGCGCCGGCACGCCGCCCGCCGCGCGGGACACGGACCACAGCACGGAGGAGCGCTAGACAGGCAACTGTACAGCTGTGTACCGGCTGGAGAACATCCGCGGGTCCATGTACCGGTTCAACTTTTTAATTATTACATCCTAGGCTATCTTATCGATCGTTTCGACCCGCTGCCCGCGGCCAACAGCGACCGCGGCGTCCGAAGGGTATATTCGGGAATGCTCGGAAGTGGTAATTTTTGCACGCGGCGAGCGAAAAAGACCACTTCCGAGCGCTAAATGAATGTCGTCCAAAAACCTGAAGATGTGGGAGGTATGCCTCAGTCCTTAAGGCTGGGCACCAGATGCGTGTGCGTAGTAGATGGCACATCCGCTTGCACGTCACGCAAGCGGTGGGCCATCTAATATGACATTTACATTGTTACAGTGCTGCACAGGCATCCAGTGTAGATTGATCTTTATTCTTTCAACTGGCGTCAAAAATATGCTTCGAATATTATCTCCCGAGCGGATTTTGTATATATTTATAATATAATTTTCGGAGCATATTTATCTGTAATTTAGCCCTGTTTCGTAAATAATAAGCTGGATTTTTTTATGTATATCGTGGCAAAGGAACAATTAAGTATTTTTTATTTCGTTATAATAAATTGTTTTGTTTACTGCGATTTCTATCGTACTCTCTTATGTATTCGAGTGATAGAATCATAGATAAGGTAAGGTGGGGTAAGACAAAAAGTTACTAGCAAATGCTCTGCCATAAGGACGACTTTTTGTCTTAGCACACTTTACCTTACATGTATATTCGAGATAGCGGGATGGTCTCTGTCGCTGATAAATAAATTATATTTATAGAAGACGTTTTGGTTATGCCGTTAGTATAGCTATTATTATGTATATTTTGATTGGCAAAGTCCTGAAAATGTGTAAATTTAAGCAATAATATATTTATATTTTATCTAAATTATATTTTCTAAAAGGCCGGATCTCTAATAGACATTTGTAAGAGCATAATATTAGCTTCTACAATTAGTAAGCAAAGAGTTCAAAATTATTGAAGTCAATGAATGGGTTAATACAGTCCAGATTAAGATTAGTGTGCGATATTTTTTTACCTTTTGAACGTCAAGAATTAAAAAACGGGATGTGTCACTGTTGCCTCACGATCGCTTTTATTCAAGCGAAATTGAAAAGGGTGTAAGTCTCTATTGCATATACGAAGCTAAAGTCAGTGACCAATGTTTCCGTTATGGCATATAAATAAATAAATATAGCCGTCGATGGTCGCCAAAGGGATACATTCTTGACACGTTCTACAATTTCTACTCATTCGTTGTACCTATGATAAATAACGCACAAGCACAAGTGGTATATGCTGATTTGCTTTTAATTTGATTTCTGTATCGATTTAATATTTATTTAAAATGAAATCGTTTTCCGGTGTCAAATAAGCTCTGATCTTCCACAATTATTATCGTATCCTCGTTTGTCAGTCTAATTAAGTTACCCTTATCAAAGGCTTTGTGTCAATACCAATTGCCGGACACCATATTGTGGCCCTAGTGAAAAAGGTTACAGCTACAGGTAAATTCACTAAAGCTGGCACGAATGGAATGAATTAAATGAATGACATCTATCATTGTGTGTATGCGATCGTCCTATACCAACCTGTATATACTGTCATTAAGACATCCACACATAGATACTTTCTGTCACTTGATCCATTCGTGCCAGCTTTCGTGAATTTACCAGGGGCCCATTTCTCAAAACCTTGTAACTTGTAATACAAGTGGAAGTCTCTTTTTCACACTATTCATTAGATGAGGACTTCCGCTTGTATTACAAGTTACAAGCTTTCGAGAAATGGGCCCCTGTACCCGAGGCTTGTGAAAAAGGGTTTCCAAAAGTAGGATGGATCGAGTAAGTGACAGAAAGTATCTATGTGTGAATGTCTTAATGACAAGTAGATACAGGTTGGTATAGGACGACCGTATACACACAATGATAGATGTTATTCATTTCATTCATTCCATTCGTGCCAGCTTTAGTGAATTTACCTGTACTAGGGCTACAGAATAGTTGTCTATGCTTAATCTATGAAATGTTATCGATCAATATTAGTTTGTGTTGAATATTGCTCCGCATTCCGCATTACATAGATACAGGGTGACATCTGTATCGTAAAGCAAGAGTGAACGGGTACTAGGGACAGTCACGCTGAGTAACCATCACTCTGGAGACACCAGCTGACCAAGATGTCCACCCTTATTTGATAGTTGAGCATCGATTAACTCATATTTGGGTCACTCAACTTTTCGATCGACACTATTTTGTCCCGTAACGCAGGTGACAATTTCACTAGAAAAAAATCTTATAAATTGTACATGCGTTAGGCCCCACACAAGTTCACATCGATACATTTAGGTTCCAACTGTTGTAAATATGTGTATAGTATTATCTAATTGACGTACATTTATAAGTTCATGAAAAGTAACGCAGGAGACAGAAAATGTGCCGATCGAGAAGTTGATTGGCACATTTATTAGGAGATTTTAATTCGCGATATCTTGGTTGTCTCCATAGTGAAAGTTGTTCAGCGTGACCGGCCCCAGTACCCTGTTCACTTCTGCTCCACGACCCAAAACAAGTCACCCTGTATATATCAAGCTGGTACTTTAGCGATAGTGTTTTTCATGGTAATTATAGCCAAATTCACCATGAATCCAAACGAAATATAGCATTAAATCTATATTGTACAGTCAGTGTACTATATTCGTGTCTTGGGTTGTGGTAGCCAAATAGTACACGATCTAATTAGTATTTACTGAACTATTTGGAAAAAAGTGACACTGACTGTACCACCTTATGTAAAAGAGTTTATATTAATTATACCATGTAAGTTTTTTTATTAACAATGTCTAAGCATAGTTTATTTACCTAGTTATCGTAAGCTAATGTGATGAATTATAAATTGTTAGTAATAAGTTTATGTACAAAATATGCATTGAAACATTTGATTTCTTTCAATAGGATCTTATATTTATTTAGTTAAAATTTATATCTGTAACCTAATATTAACTGAATCCGCCCCCTATATTTCTCTCGCTAAGATATTCTACAATCGCTGTCAGATTTATCGGAGCGTCTATGTTGGTCAAACTATCTGAACATGCTCTCTGACGTCATGACAATAGAGGCCTGGATGCTTAGCCAAGTTGGCAATCGCTAACGCTTAGTAGCGTATCGTAGTTTTTCCTCTCCGTCACTCTTTCATATTAGTACGACAAAGACAGTTAGCTGCCTTTCGTTTGTTTGACGATTAAGCGTTAGCGATTGGCAACTTGTCTAAGCACCCTGCTCAGATATTTGTGGGCACCCTGGCCGCTCCGATATATCTGTTTACGAATGTACAGTCGGCAAGCCTTGGAACAATATTTTGCATATTTTACATACATTCTGATATTTTTTACTAAGAGTGATGAATGTGAAATATTTCATTTCAGTTTGCTTAAGTAATTTTGTTGCTGACTGTACTGTTAGTTAGTATATCTTATTTTATTGCAATATTTACGATTGTATGTTTTATTCGGGCGGTGATCTCAGGATTTCACGTGAGTGTCTAAATCTAAATGATATATTATATATTAATTGTTTTTTATATGAATTACCTATCATATTATTCTATACTAACAACATATTTATCCTTTTGATCGCGTTTGGAAAAAGTTATTAAAGATGTGTTGTTTTTGTAAGCATCTCTTCCATAGTTTTGAGCATTTCAACGAATTTTCGTTTTCAAATCTTCTAGTGCCTGACACTATTCTCATAGTTAAGGACTAGCTAGTTTATGCAGTAAGTACATTAATTTGCCAGACTAATTTGAACCCTAACTTGTAGTAAATAAGAATCTTCCAACTGGTCATAGTAACTTTGTAATGAAACAATTTAATTCTAATAAGGTAGAAGTACCCGTACTTGACACTGCACTAATATTCGAGCACTTTGTGTCAAAATTATAAAGAATATTCTTAACCTGGCCGCCATATTTGAGCTATTCAAATTGAAACCAAATGATTTTAAATATCGTCGCTAAACTTACTAAAACTATATAAATATCTGCAAAACTCATTTGATGGACAAAACACCCGTATTCAGAGTGCAAGAAACGTGTTTTTCAATTCATTTCCATGAATTGACTGCTGCAGATTTGAGGTTTCGTGTAACGATCGAATTTCGTAGAGTAGGGGGATAGAACAGCGATTGCTCTTTTGGTCTGCATGCACCTTTTCATATTAAAATATCAGTACGCGTCGGGCTTTGGCCAAGGGTGCTCCGGACAAGGACCCTCTTACCTAATGGGTCGAAACATGTCGAACAATCATCGACTTAAATACGTGAGTAACCCGGTTCGATAATACTTTAATATTCGAATTTAAACCTTATCAATTTGACATAAAGTGCCCATGTCGATTACTAATGCAGATCGAGCACCGGTACTATTATCTTATGGCCAATAAGTCGCCTGGCAAATAGAAGTCTATAATAGAAATTGTACGGCGTGTTTTTTATATCCGTTAATTAAACAAGTTGTAAAAGAAACACGTAGATCAAAATAAAATTGTATTTTTGGGAGGTTCCTTTTGCCGCCCATAGTCCTTACATTCACTGTGTGTATATGTATTATGTAAATCATATTACAGCCCGAAGGGCCTACAACTAATAACCATCTTCGACGTGTTGGGTCCCTGTCACACTTACGTACGAATTTACAAGTGAGACAGAAAAGCAACACAGATTGGCTCAGTGAAGTGTGAAAATGTAAAATAAGTATTTTCTCAAACATGCCATGCAATGCAATGCAATGAAATATTGTTGTTATGTTCCTTGTAATAGACTGCGAAGTAAGACGTTTCAGATGCGACTAGGACAAGAGGTCGTTAATGGAATTTAATACAAATCTTGGCCGGCAAAGTGCTCTTTTTTAATTCCATTCCACATAAATTTGTGGCACAGGCATCATGACATTCTGCCACATCCATATAAAAAAACTTTGATGTTTTTGTTGTTTATTTCATTACATGTTTGAGAAAACACTATACATACCACGGCTGGAAATATGGGGTTGCCCGCCTTAGACCTATCCTCTATGGGCGTTTGTGCACTACAATGACTTTTACTGTCCGGGAGACTGAGTTTTCATGGTCCGATATGGCATGAAAAAAACGGATGATTGGCTTGTGCACTTGTCCGTCTTTTTACTCGGAGGTGCGGCATATTAGCATGAAAAAAACGGATGATTGGCTTTGTGCACTACAATGACTTACCGTCCGGTAGTCCGGTTTTTTACGGTTCAATTTTGTAAAAGTTCGGACGGTAAAAGTCAGTGCAATTCCGGTCGCAGTGCACAAGCATCAACACGTTTTTCATAGTCCGGAATGGGGAAAAGTAAAATGTCGGACGGTAAAATTACGTATAGTGCACAAGCTACTATATACATGAAGGATGAACAATATTGCTTTGCTCTTCCGCGATACAGAATGTGTAGCTAATTAGTGTAACCCGCTATAATTACTTGCGTATTTTTTGCATGCAATTAATTTTCCCACCCTCCCGCCGCAAAAATAAATACGCAAATAACTATAACAAACCACCACCAATAACACTACACTCCACAGTGTGGGTGTTATAGCGGGTTACACTAATTAGCTACACATTCTGTATCGCGGAAGAGCAAAGCAATATTGTTCATCCTTTAATATGGACTTCCGCAAAGTAACGCCTGATTCAATTAATTACTATATACATTTAATGGCGTGGCATATCGGACCGTAAAAAACCGGACTACCGGACGGTAAAAGTCATTGTAGTGCACAAACGCCCTATATGTCTTCGGC